>BMAW01064220.1:2065927-2116454 GCA_019974015.1 Nephila pilipes | reverse complement strand
ATTATGTTGAATAAAAAAATCTAATTTTGCCAAAAAAAATGTGTTTTGCTATGGTAGGCCGGGGACTTTTCAATTGACCTGTTATATTATATATTTTAATGGCGGTTATATAAGGGAATGCTAAAAATATTACACGTATTAGATGTGATTCCTGGGCAGTATGCAGTTGACGCCTTTAAGAACTTTGAAGTTATCGTTTTGCTGTCTCCAAGCGACATTCATTACTGAACAAAGAAAAAATGACCAGAAAAAATTATAGCAGCTAGAAGATTAAATTTGAAAATAGAGAAAGTAGAAGGTATGACTGACAAAAGTAGTAAGTTTTTAATTTATTTGTCATGCATATCTTTGTTTTCAAAGTTTTAACTTTAAATCTATTTTCTGGAAAATTGAATTTTTAGTACTGGCACAGTGTTTGAAAAGTCATTACTCATAGTTTTTTTCATATATTTTCATAAAATTTGGTAGAAATAATTTTCATTTTATTCTTGAGAACCTTGATTAAGATTTTTGTTATGTATGGTTTATAAGTGGATTTATTCACATTTTAATGTATAAGAATGGTGACTTTTTTTTTAAAAAAAATCACATGTTGTTATTTCGACGCTTGACAGCTCTGCAAATATTGTGAATTATTAAAAACTCCTAGAATCTGTACAAATGTCATACCTACACGAATACCAAATAAAAATACTATAGGAAGATTTTTCATGAAAAGAAAATATTATAAAAGTAAGCAATTTTATCCTTCTTTTATGCTAAAAAATACATTTTAAAATTTTTCTATTGTAATAACAATTTTAAAACTTTTTTTTATATACAAAAATTTTAATTCAGATGACATAATATATATATATGTATGTATGTATATTAAAGTGTCAAAACACTACTTTTTCATTCGTAGTAAAACCTTTATTATGAACAACTACTTTGAGAATAATAAGTATTGAATAAACAACGAAATGCAATTGAACATTTTCGAATGGAAATTAATCATTTAAAAATTTCATATATTTTGCTTTCATGTTAAAATTTGCACTTGTTTCTTGTACATAATTCATAAAATGTTAAATCAAGATTCTTCCAGTTTCGCAAATAGGTAATTAAGAAGAAGTTTCAAAGATTTTTATAAGGTGAGATTAAAAAAACGTAAGCAATTGTTAGTATCAGGATTTAAAATAAATACTGCTTAAAACTTCAATAATTATATAGTATTCAATAATTATTGAGTGCGTTCTCAAAGTTTTATTTAAATTCGGAAATAATTGTTGTAAAGGTAAAAAAATTCGTATTTTTAAAGTATTTTTCCAGTATATTTAACTATAGGAAGTTTTAAAAGATAAATATAAAAGTATCTTTATTGAAAAATGAACTGTCTTTTAGAAGTTGAATACCGTATATTTGCCTGTATATAATAAGAATTTTTGGAACTTTTTATAATTTAAATAATGGGGTTGTCTCTCTCTTACATACGAATCAGCTTATTTCCAAAAAATGTAGGTATTTTTCCGTTAGCTGAGTATGAGCGATAAATCGCCAAATATAGTACGTTTTTGTTTCTTCAGTTCGTATATCTTAAGGTTATGAAGAAATAGCTGTAAATGACATGATCATTCTTTTTATGAAAACGAGTTGTTTTACTTTCGAAAATGTTTATATTTCTGATTTGTTGAATCATCACCAAAACCAGAAATCTAATGTTGGCAAAATTTGCACTAAGTTAACGGAAGAGTACTGAAACACTAGAATAACACCAGAATACCGTAGATAATGCGCACATAAAAATAACAATGGAAGAGGAACATTACTTTAATCTTCTAAATTACATTTTGAGTGTTTTAAATGCAAAAAGGAGAAGAAAAGGTTATATCATCACTTTCAATGTTTTCCATACTTAATTTATGTGTTCTTCATACTCAAAATCGTCCTCGCTGACATCCATATAGTGATGCAGCACTTTTTTAAAACTCAACTATCACTTTTTTATGGAATCTCCAAACATAGGTTTTTCTTCATACACACACATTCTTTTCATTTCGGCCTTTTTGGGGATTATGAATTTTGGATAGATTTTTGAAAAACATGCATAGTCTCTCTCTCTCTCTCTCTCTCTCTCTCTCTCTGTGTGTGTGTGTGTGTGTGTGTGTGTGTGTGTGTGTCGGCTTATACGAGAATAGGCTTATATTCTTAAACCTTCTTTTTTTTCCATTATTCCCCATTTGGTTAGTTAAAAGTATGTTAATTTGAGAATACACTTAAAAAAGTGCAATTACTGATTGCTTTTTTTAATTTAGTGACATTCTTTTGAGTACATTTGTACCTATAATGAAAAAAAACAAGTAACCCATTTAATTACTTTGTCATTTATTTGCTTCATTCTGTCATTTAATTTGTTTTAACAGTTAGTCTTGGAGCTCTTTCAGTTGTAAGGGAGAAAAAAAAAGTTTTTCTTTACAATTGGCTCACTTGCCAGAAATTCGGCCTGTTCTAGTTATTTAGTGCTTAGACAATCGAAAAATAGGGTGTATCCGAATTTTTCACTCAGAAATATTGCTTTTTATTTCCATGGCATAATAAATCTTTTAATTATTCTTAATACAAAAACCCATTCATACGCTTAAAATATTTAATTTTAAATTTAAGAACTTCAACGTGTAGGTTAGATTTAATGTATACTTTATTTTGTGGTCAAAACGATCAAAAAAAGACAAAGAACTGGAGCTTTTCTTTAATAAAATTATTAAAAGCATTTTAATGTATATGCAACATTAAAGAGTTTATTTATTATTTTATGATAAGTTGGAAGTTAGCTAGAATATTTCTCCTAATTTAAAAATGCAATCGACAGAAATTTTTGCTATAAATATTGGACTCAGTTTATTTCAGGAATTGTCAAGAAAATACAATATTATTAATAGTTAAAAAGATTTTGAAGCAATTATTTTCTGAGTAAATAATCAAAAAACTGAAAAAAATGCTTACTACAAGAACTTTTCACATACTAAATTTCTTCGAAAAATACTTAAAAATTCTTCAATAATCACATTTAGTAATAAAAAAATTTGGCAGTAAATTTCTCAAACTTAGAACATTAAACTTAGAATATGTTTCAGTACAAATCTGAGACTCGCGTAATATCATAAACATGATATTTTTGCTATAACTTCGATGATAAGTAGCAGTTCAATTTCGAAGTTGCCAAGAAGGTTAGATTTCACAATTTTATGAAAGTATATGAATGTGGATAACTTTATCCAGTTAAACATTTAATTGCTTTTCAGTTAATAAAATCACAATGTCTTTGATCAAACACTTCATTTCTTCCTATTTTACATTTTAACATAAAACTAAAAAGAACCAATTTCTTACATTTATTTTTAAATGAAATAAAAAAAAAATTTACATTTAATTTACATTTATTTTTAAACGAGAACTTTCATTCTCAATACAAATTTTGTTCTGCAAAATTCATTATGTGAGTTGCATCAGTTCGCACCATTACATAAAGTCCTGATAACTAAAATTTTGCCATAAATAGTTATTCTAAACAAAAATAGCAATTTTTTATGCAGTCGCGTTTAGAACAATATACACCATAATTGTCCTGAATACCAAGTAAACAAAAAAGTTTCAGCATTTTACAAAATATTATGAAAGGGTTTTGTAATGTTAGATTTGGTATTCGACGGTATAAGTTCTAAGTACAAAAATATTTGAACTTCTATGCTGTTATGGAACGACATTTGGTAATTACAGTTGATTGATTTCCTGTGCATAATTATCCGCAGCAGCATCCGACTCCAGTGCCATTAACAACGAGAACACAATTTCCCTGTCCTTCAATAAACAGCTACTGGATTTAGGTACTGAAAATCAATGCATCTGGAAACTTAATTTTCTTTTTTGGAGTTTGTAGAGTAATCTGCATAATTTATGAGTACTACTTTTATCTTTTTTGTTTTCTTATTATTTTGTCAAAAAAAAGCATACTTTTGAAGAAAATAAATTTTATTCTTTTTTGCATTCACCACTCACATTGCATTGAATTGGATTAAATATTCTTCATTACATTCACTGAAACTGAATTAATTTAATTGAATTCAGTTGAAAATGAAATGAACTGAATTCAAAGGAATTGAATATTCTTCATTGAATTTGGATTTAAATAAATTCAGTTGAATAGAACATTCTTCATTGAAATTATTGAAGTTGATTTGAGTTGAATTTGTCGATCAGATTTTTTTTACAAAGGTTTTTCTTTCATTGTTCAATTCAGTGAACTGAATTGAAATGAAATGAATTCATAATTTGTTTTACTTCCGTATTGAATATTTTCCATTGTCTATATCTGCCTGGTACGAAGGTGCACTACACAAACAATACGCCTCGTAATTTTGAGCCTCAATAAAGTTATGAAATCGACATTTGAGCTAGAACTCTTCTCTTCACATCCACACCACGTCACGCCAATGAGGGAACTCAAGAGACCTAAATGGTTTAACGTATAACATCTCTGAGCGACGTGTCTTTAATGACATCAAGGTTTGAACTCACTGTTGGAAAAATTTACTTCTTCTTCTTCTTCTTCTTTTTTTTTTTTTTTTTTTTTTTTTGATCTTCTCAATCTTCTCGTACTTCTTTTTTGTTGCCACCAGCCCAGATCAAAATAAGAAAGTCATTTCTCCCTTCTAAGCAATAGTAACATCATTATTAATCAGCAACAATGCCATGAAATACTTATTTGGTAGAAGGATTTTCCTGTTTAGACTCCCATCTATCAAGCATTTTGATTTCTTGAATATAAACTTCATCTTATAGAATTTTTACTTTCCATCTCAAAATTAGACTATTTGCATGTAATAAATAAATGGTTCGTAAAAGCAAAAAATAATGAAGATTTCTGAAGAATTAAATATTTTTTTACTGATTTCTTAAAAATATTTTACGTTTGTCTTAATAATTCATTTTGTAGGTTTCTGATCTTCAAAAATAATTAAAAATATTTTCAAATATCAGGAAGAAAATATAATTTGTTGTTATTTGCTCCTTCGGATGCAAAAATTATTTAATTTAAATTATTACAACAGCATAAATTTGAAGAGAAAAGTAGAGATTCTATGTGATTAATATTATGTTTACGAAATCAAAATGGCTGGTAGACTGGAGCTTTTTAACCCTTGTTCAAACATTCATCTGGTAAAATAACGAATCGATATGGAATTTTGTCAGATGGTATGCAGAAGAGATAATAGTGTAAAAACCGCACGCATGTTTAAGCGATGGATTCACATCCAAATATTTCTTGAAAAACAGATGGAATTCGTCTATTTGTAAGATGCAAAGATTTAAAAATATTTACCACCATAGTTATGTTCAACTTTAGAGTACACAGATAACTTTCAGGAAAAAGCCACGAATTTCTTTTCACACTTGGAATACTTACTTTGACTTAATGTTGATTGTTTTGATACACTTGTAGAAAAGATAGATAATTATACATTTTTTCGATTGACATTTAAGTCAATTTTAAAAAATAGTCATAAACATGAGCCAATGAACACAACGAAAAAGTTTTAACCTTAATAAATGTTTTCGAATATTTTTAATTCAAATGCATTTTGCAATATCAGAATGTAAATAATAGGAATTTATTCTGTTAGATAAGTCACATTGTTCACTTTATTTTTGATACTGGAATGCAATTTGATTAAAAAATAACCAATGCTCTTTCGATATTATTTTTTCTGATAAAAGTGAATTACACATTTCAAGACTTGCGACTACTTTTAATCATTTATATTGAATCATTAGATTTTGAAGAGAAAGAGAAACGCAAAGTAACTTTATGATCTTGATTTATCACTTGGAAGTTATATAATATTTGTTTCAGTTGCGTTATATACTGGTGAAAATAAATCTTTTCTTAACTTTTAGAAGTAGATAATTGAGAATTTAATCTTATTGATATTTTTTCTTTAATACATTTTGCCCTGAAATAAAGTGCTATCAGATCCCAAGCTATATATATATATGTGTGTGTGCGCGTGTGTGTATCGTAAACAGTACACGAAAATATTATTATACAACATCGAAATGGAACGCGAAAAGAGCAATATAATGTCGAAATTTCATGTGGAAAAAACACATTGCAACATCGAAACTTTGTACTAAAAAAAATTCTGTGCAATATCTTAAATCCACGCGAAACAAATACTGTAAAACATTGCACCTATATGCGAAAAAATGATATATAAAAATTTCTGACATCAAAATAAACTAATAACTTTCACTATCGCCTAGCCACAAAAATAATAATATAATAAAGAAAAATCCCTTCAAAGCTCTGAGAAAAATGCTCCGTAACTTCAGATTAAAAAGGAATTAAACATCAGCTATCACTCTGAATAGCATATTAAAGCTCTGGCTTTTGCACAGAACATGCATCAAGCCGTGTTTTTCCCGGAAAATGAAAGAAACCAAACCTTATATTAATTAATTTTCTTCAAAAGATCACTTTAGGGCCTATTTTCAGAAGATGCTTTTTTTTTATGTAACTAAATTCTGTAGAATATAGTTAAATGAAAAATTTTACAATATAGTTAAATGAAGAAATAGTTAAGCGAAATAATATTTTTTATTTACAACAATGTACTTTTCAATCAAGCATACATTAGGAAAAGTAAATAAAGAAGGAAAAAGCTGATATTACCTCAAATTATATTATTTTTTTTAAAAAAAAATGGGTATAGGACTAAAAATAAGACGAAAACAATTCGCGAGATTTCACTCATTAAATAATGTTACACGTCCAGCAAGGTATGAAAGAAAGATCATAACCGAACAGTGGCCGTGTCTATTCATATTGTTACGGGATTGATCGTCATTCGATTGCACGCAATTAAAAAGCAGGTTCTTTTCTATCTCTATGTTTCCTTTTAAGAGAAGTAATTAACATACACACATAAAAATATACTATAGCACCAACTTAAAGTTCGCACAATCACTGAACACAGCAATTCAAATCTCAATATCGCAGTAGCAATACAAAAAGTCTACATATACTCTGTACCCTGCCTAGAATGTTGTTTTTGTCTTCTACTTGCTTCTAGAACCTGGTCTTTTCAACAAATGGCAAATAATTTTGTCGCTAAATCTGGCGAGATTTAGCGGCATTAGATGACCAAATTTGTCTCCAAGGTCGCCTTTATCTAGCTAACCTTGCTTCATTTGTAATCTCACCTTCTTTGAAAACTGTTCTTCCTACCTGAAAAGTTATATTATTAAGAAGACAAAAAAGACCAAACTTTCGAGTAACAATACAGCTCTTCAATTAAATGCCTGAACAGTTACGGATAATATTTTCACGCTTCATTGAATAAATTCTGTGAAATATCGTCTACTACATTGTGTTTTGACTGTACCCTCGAGCCTTGTATTTATTTTTTGTTCACTTATTTATCCATCGTTCATCTGTTTTACTCCATTTTTTTCATGAACTTATTTATATTTAATTATGCATCACCATTATTATTACGAAATTCTATATATCTGTATTGTATTATAATGGGAGTGTTAAATGTGCCCATCTGACTAATGAAACAGGACTTATTCTAGAGGTATAGTTCGAGTTGTGAGCATCAAAACGCCATGTTGGTGTTTCTTTTCAAGCCAGATCTTAATTTAAGGGAAATAGGGTAGTGTGAATAATATGCTGCACAAGTAAAGTGGAAAAAATGTATAAATATTTTAATTAAGTGAACATATGAAATTCCCCAAAATAAATATTTACCAGGTCTTTCTGTTAAACTTATTGCATTTTATTTTGATGTGAATCCTTTGAATTAAACATTCATCAATATTCTGCCACTAAACCGTCAAGTAAAGCTTTATAGGGTAAACTAATCCAAAGGAGATCTTGTAAAGTAATGCCATAAATTCACTTTTTTGTTGTTAGAAACTGAAATTCGCAAACAAAATTTTTGTACTTATTGAAATTCAAAATTCCGTAAGCAATATACACATAGATAATAAAATTATAACAGTATAAAGGCTTTAAAACATATCTATAGTTAGTAGTCAATGAATGTTACAATCAGTAATTGCATTAAACTTTACTTAGCTGCGACGTATACATGTATACGACTAAGTAAGGGATAATAGAACATTTTAATCTCTTATCTTGCAATATATTGTGCCTGGCAATCATTGATTGTTATTTCATAGTCTTATAATTTGTGGTTTGAGGCTTACCATTTTCTATAAGTACTTAGTTGATGAAAGATCTCGTGACTCTATCGGTCAAGGAATAAAATGAACAACACAAAGAAGATCCAGAAATAACAAAGTCGTAGAAGTCCCATCAATGTTGTGTTGATAAATAACTGCAATATGAGAGTTTTATAAGAATTAATACAAATGCTTTTAGGACTTTACCTATACATTGTTCAGTTGTTAAAATTAAATATTGTAACTTATTCCACGTGATTTAGTCGAAGGCTATACCAAAAAAAAATTATGAGGATTAAAATCTTCAAAAAAGATGAGATGACGATAAGAGAGGTGATGTAATTATATCTTCTCAGTCAAGCCCCTCACAATTTAAAAGATTATTAAGAGAAACCTGAGAAAATTACGACTGATGCAGGTTGAACAGGCTTTCTGTTCTTGTAAAATGTAAGAATTCAAGTGTGTCCAATAGCAAGTCTACGATTGGTGGTTTGGAAGGTTGGTGGTACCCTTACTATGTCTTAATAGCAAAGGTACCACCTAGAGTTTTCCAGTTATACAATGAGTGAATTGGAGGGTCTTCTATAATTTCTGGTTTCAAATTTTTAATTTTGAATAGATATCGAGGAAGGAGAAAGAAAAATGTAGTCCTGAAAGAAATAAGGCTCCTTTTTTGGAGCTCTTCTTTTTCTCTTAAAATTGTAAACAAGACTTCTGTTAGTGATCTACTATCGTAGGCACACCTGACAAAAGAATGTGAAAAATACTCTTTTTATTCTTGAACATGCTGTTGCGTCACCCTATGCTTTAATGACAGCTTTAACTTTCTTAGACATGCTTTCAATGTGATCACTCCAGTATTTCGTGAAATCAGGATTCGAACACGCGATTCGGTTGAAACATTGACGGCCACAAGCTCAGTGCCCAGACTGCTTACCTACTGTGGCCTTTCAACCACTTTTGAAGACATGCAGGTTTCTAAAAAATCATTTTTAAATTATATTCTTAGCAAATCTCCGTCTATATTGCAGTGGCCAGCACAAAATAGTTGTTTGTGAGCTGTCTGTTAGAAGAATAGAATTGTGCTGTGATGGAAGAAACACTTATTAAGAACAAAAATTCATTCATATAGTCTTGGAATGAAGAAATTTTCATGCTAAGTTTCCGAGTCGATTAAATTTGTTTCCCAAAATGCCTTTTCTTCTCTCTTTTGAAAAAGGATATATTTCCGATACTTGAATCTTCACTCGATCGCTTATCCTGACTTCTCTTTTCAGAATCCGGACCCTATCCTGAGTATGCGGGTCGTACCCATTCCTGAAAGAAAATACCACGTTATCATGGAGTTCGAGGAAAGCCCTGAACCTCCCAAGACTCCCACCTCCTCCTCGGGTTTGATGGTGATCAGCCCCGACATGACCCCATCCACCAGAGAGCAGCTTCACCTCTTCTCATTTCTAAAAGAAACGCACGTAGCGGCGATGGGTATGCTCCTAGGCAACGTAGAAAAGATCAGTAAGTATCATAATACTCGCATATAAAAGGTTTTTAAATTATTTTTATCTAGAGATACAAGTTATTTTAACTCTAGTTGTCATGAACACGAGCACACAAATATTTTGCTCTTTAACCCATTGGCTTATTAATATTTCCCCCATAGTATACCCTACATTTACTATTTAATTTTGAGAAAATAAGTTTCAAAAAATTTAGAAGAATTAGAAGAAAAAGAATCTTAATTCCTTGTCAGTGATGTTTTTCTTACTGTACGCCTTTTTTAGTATTGCGTAGTTGAAAAAAATTTAACTCAATGGCTTGTAATTCGCTATCTGTTGAAATAAGTCGAATGTGTTACATACCATTTACTATTTCTGTTTCTCAGCTTTTTAATGGTTTATAACATGTCGCTATCTTTTGATGGAAAGAAGGAAACACTAAGAGGAAGGTACAACTTCTCAGTCCGTCTCACAGCTGGCAACGCAATAATGGACTTGAAATGCTCTCTCGGTTGCCAGCCGGCTGTGTAAACCAACGATTTAAACACTTGTGCTTCAACCGAATAGAATTTAAGAAAATTTAATACAATTATTTCTCTTTATTATTGTTAGGTAAAAAAATACTTATACTCTTAATGTGCGAAGAATATAAGTAATTGTTACAGCTGTTTGTGTAAGCTTAAGATTATGTGCGAAGAATTTCCATGTACTCTTATAATTTATGTTTACTTTCATATATCATTCTAAAATTTGTATTTTGTATTGTTTTGATGATAACACACGACAAAAGTGTCTTATAAAATATTTTCAAAAACTAAACTCTAAAGCTCTGGTTTTCCTAACTTTACAATTGCTTAACTCCTCGATAGGTACAAATAGAAGATTTTTTAAAAATAATAAGTTTAGAGAGTAAGTGGTAATTTAAAATACAGAAATCCAAATTAATTTCAATTTCAATCAATAAAAGTGGTATGTTAGTCGCTGTTTTATGGTTTGATTAGGAAACTGTCTCCTTCGTAATTCAGAGTAAAATCAACAGCGAACTAAAAAGGGATACCATACTATGAATAGTATAACGCAAGAAAGACAGTGAAATATGAATTTCTGTAATTTCTGTGCTCAAATAGCCGATGTAGGTGTATTTACCACTTTGGAGTAGGTTTGTTGACCCTGGTGAATTTTGGACAGATTTTATCTGGGTATCTTTCAAGCAGCAGAAATCATGTCCGTGCTTCTTAGCTACGCCTTAGACAGAAGAGCCAGAAGGGAATTACCTGCCGGGCCTGTTATTAGGCATTTTTACTCCTGCCGCTTGTGAGATAGTGAAAAAACTTTCTGCAATTTCTCTGTTGAAATAGATACACATGCCACATTGGATACATTGGTATGAAATCTATACACATACAAAGTTTCGTGCTGGAGGATTACGTTAGCTGTAAGATTTTAAAAAACTTTTAATTGAGACTGAAACATAATTTACTTTCCAAGCTTGAATTTAATTTGATAAGCACAATATTTTGAATTTAAATGCTGCCTTTTAAGCATACAACTTTTTCTCCCCTCTGTCTATTACTGTTTCATGGATATGTCATTATAAAAATTGAGATTTTTTTTTAGAAATGCTTTGTATAAATAGTAGCGTGCAGTTAATTCATAGTTAATGGTAGCGTTAATTAATTTTTCTTTTCCATTTTTACTACTCTTTTCTATTTTTTTATTATTATTATTATTATTTTTATTACATTGAATGGAATTTTACCTCAGTGGGTATAATATATATCTGCATTTTCTACAAAATTAAATGAATAAATAAAGATTTTGTATTACATGCAACACCTTTTATACTATGTAGTTGGATTAGATTTATTTCAAAGAGACAAAAGGTGTTTTACAAAACTCTTCGGTTGTTTACTGATTGTCAAGATGCGAATCGTTAATGCGATTCAATATCGCATCTAGCACTTCTAAAATTTTCTAAATATTTGTAAGAGAAAGGTTCGTATTCTTTTAGCACTAAAATATTTAAGGTTTCTTAACATTTTGATTCTTTTCGTCATTTACATAAATTAAAACAGTTACTGACTTTGATAGATATTATATTTATTAAAATTTCTGCTTTAAATTTCTCCGGAACATTTTTGGTTAAAAACGCTCTTTTTAATGTTTGGAAGATTAAAGTAAAACTCTTTTTGATTTTCCTAGAATTAGGATCGTTAATTTCTTCATACTTTTTGTCAAATTGTCCAGGTATCATGAAGTTGCGTTTGTATTTTTGTTCGAACTACAGTTATCTTAACTGGCATTCTGACTTTTTACTTTTTCCAATTTCAATTGCTTTTCCAGCTGCGTTAATCTTAATTTTTTTAATTCAAATTTTTGAGTCTCTATAGATGTCTCTGACTCTTATCTGATTCCTATCTTTATTTTTCTTTCCATAATTATTAAGTTCAATCAATCCGCTTCAAACTATTTACAGTTTTGAATTTGTTTTTTAATTGAAATACAGTTAAGCCTTCCGTTGAGGTACCATCAATTGCCTTTAAAAATTCAAATTTTTTTTCTCGAATTTTTAAACATCATTACTTCTTAAATATTCTCAATTCAAATAAAAATAATCAGAAAATTTCTACCTCTTTAATCCAATAATTAATACTCTGCACTTTTAATCCAGGTGATTTTCATTTTTAAGATACATAAAAATTTAAGAAAGTGTTGTAGAATCCGCGTTTGGCATCCTTGCTCCATTTTTTTTTTACAAATTCGTAAAATAATTTTATGTATTCGTTTAATTTAATTTTTTTATTCAGATTAAATCCTTTTCCTTTACAAAATTTCATAGTTGTATTTTTTGAGGGGAAAGGGGGAATCATTTCTGGAAAATAATTCTTTTCCATAGTATCTTATATCTATTGTACAGAATAGTTTCAAATTTCTTTTCCCTTAATTGTTTTCCTCATGATTAACGCAATAAATAAAAATATTTTTCCCAGATCCTCAATACATACTTTCAAAAACTTTAAATTTTACGAAATTGTTACCTAACGAAATTTATAGTGTTTTAGGATGGTAAAATAACAACATTAAAGTGAGATATAAATATTCCTAAAAACTGTTATCTGTGCAGGGATCAGTTTGGTGAATTTACTCTCCCAAGCCGTTTTACAAGCGTAGAGCAACAAGCATATGTCAGAATTGAAAATATGTTTCCTCTGTAAGCTGATTAAAATCGCCGAAATAACTTCTAGTTGTTTCCTAGTTGAGAGGAAAATTATTTTTTGGGGTATGTATATAGAGCTTAGTTGTTTTAGATCATATTTATCGATAAATACGATGTCGGAACTCTGAACTTTTAATAGGATTTACAGAATACAAAAGTTTGTTTGACATAGGACCTAAAATTAACACGCAGAGATATTCTTGAAATTTACTGAGAAAGGAGGTTAATCTTTATTATTCACAGAGAGATTTCATTCATCTAATAATATTCTACCTGCCATCTAATAATATTGTTTTTAATTTTCTTACCTATGCATCGGAAGAAGAATCTTGAATCCTTTTTTTTTTGTGAATATTTTACCATTTACATCTAATAAAAATTTATTTTAACTGTTTGTAATGAAATTATTAAATAGAAATACATTTGGAATAATTTTATGTCTTGACTAATTGTATTTATAAAAAGCTCCATTGAAAAGTAATATCTCCATGACCAATACTTTTTTTTTGTTACCTGATTTTTACAATTCTCGTTTGTACCGGAAAAAGTTTCACCTGTTCTCAATGTAATGCTTTATTCCTTTTTTGATAAAGTACCTTTCCTTTCTAAATATTAGCACCTATGTACGATAGAAAGAAAATTCCGATGTTTGTTACCGACACCAGGATTTAATGGCAGCTCTCGCCTCATCGTGAGAACGAAAGCGATATTCTTTATGCTTCTCCTTCCTCTTTGGAAAGAGGTGAAAGGTCGAAAGCAATGACGCTTCCCATGTTCAACCTTCATTTGCATGAAATAAAGAAAACAAATTCATCATATATAGAAGATACGTGAAGCTTTCAGATACTATAAACAAAATCGGTAACAAATAAAATGATTATGATCATGTAGTAGCGTTACTTATCAATCAAGTTCCGTTACTTATATATATGCCTTCATGTGTGTGTCTTTGTAATTTGTAAACATCCACTAATAGTTAATTCTTTCTAAACATTTATTTTAATTTTTTTGTGCATATTGGAGAATTTAACATAATTTTAAAAGATAAAATATCTTCGATACTATCACAATATTTTTATTTTTGCGTTAAGCAGAAACGAGTCTAAAATGTCTAAATGTGTGTAACTTTTAATACTACTCACAATTTCATTACAGACCATTTGCTTGTTTACAAAAGCTCGACATATTTTTCTTTTAATTACTCATAATTTCTAGACAAATGAAACACTTAGAGAAAAATACTTTAAAAGACATACTTTTCAACTTTTTATGACAAAAAAACAACCCATTATTCACTTACAATGTACAGCCGTTACTACACAAACAACATCTTGTTCTTGTCATCTTGGATTTGTCTTCACGGCTATCAAAAAAGTATCCAAAACCTGTTCCACCTCTGAGAATAAACGTTGCTTTACAATAGAGTAAATGCGTTTGGCAAAGGCACAGATCTGAATCCCGTAATCGTGGCACCTGATGTCCTACCTTTCCCCAAAACAAAAAAATGGCGACAAAGAGCTAAAAAAATGATAATGCTCGCTGCATTCATTGAAATTTGTTACAAGTGCCAAAGGTTTTATGACTGGGTGACGTCGACTGCTATAAACACCCCTGCACTTTCAGACAATACTGATGGTTCCGACCGCTTTGACGATTTGGTGACAAGAGGTGATGATTCATGAACTAAAGCAAAGATTTTAAAAATTGCTTGATGGCATTTTGGCTTCGTTTTAAATAAAGAAAGGAGCACATTAAAGTGTTTTTAGGCTGTGTCTGAAAAATACGATTAGTTCTTTCTGATCTTTTATAAAAATGTTTTTTTGATTTGTTTTTATTTGAAGAAAAGATGTTTAGAAACACGCATTGTATTCAGGTTTTAAAGCTCAATTTTTTAACTGAAATCTCTGTTCCTCATTTTTTATAAATTTCATAACATTATAAAGGATTCAGGAAACAGGTTCCTTCCAACTAACACGCGAGAATGGTGCAAGAAGAACTTTCGTTTTAAGAAAAGATGGCGTTACTAAGGCAAATTGGTGTTAACCTTGTATTCTGCCATCTTTTAAATGGCACCAAAACAATTCGGACTCTGATTCATAGGATAATTTTGATTTGAGAAGCTAGTTGCTTCTGTTAAAAATTATGAAATGCGAAAGGCTTCATAATCATGGACCTGGAATATATAATTTTTAGAGAGCCAGTTTTGGACCTAAAACTTCTTCTCTGTATGTAGTGATGAAATCAAAAGGGAGAAAAACATGGGTGAGAGGGTTTAAAAAGTGTATAGTGTCTGATTTCAGAGGAAATCAGTAGATATCTTATGAAAAGGAAAACCAATTAATGGACAATGCAACGGTGATTTATACAATTCACATTTCCCAGTCCTACCACAGCTATCGTAGACCTGATCAGCGATTTCGATACCTTCTTCCCATGCGTAATTGCGCCTATAGAACGTATGGAACGTGAATACATAGATGAGACAGAAAATTCGAAGCGGTATCTATTAATTTCGAATCAAGCAAAACTGCTAAAGTTACATTAAAAATTCTAGTTTAATCAAGTCGAAAGAGATATCGTAAAATTTGAGAAAGTGGAATATAAAATGTATACAATAAAGTCACTGGCTTATATGCACTCGTGCTCAAAATCAGTCTGCAAATTATGTCTATTTTTAGAAAAAGTATTGAGCTAAAGGTATTAATTATACCACTGAAGAATTCTGAAATTATTCAAAGTCGAAAAAGTTAGCATGCACGTATATCTGAGGATCTGTCGTCGTGGAGGCGTTATAAGCACATGATGAGTAGTCTTCGATATGTTAACTCGTACTCTTCCACGACATTCGTCGTGTTTCTCGTAAGAGCTGGGGAAATTTTATAAGATATTAGGCAAATTGAATAGCTACAAACGTGTGGATGATGGAATGAGATGAAGAATTTTCGATACTTTGGAGTCAGGCCAATAACAAGCGCGTGTGACTACAGAGTTCAAAGTAACGCCCAACGTTGTCTGCAACTCCCAAAAATAGTTTCGGGACACTAGATCTATACCGAGAAGACCTAAACAAGATCGACCAAGATCTACAATGATGAATGAGGATTGTTGTTTAGAGTTGTAAGCGTGGTGACATAGGACTACTGTTGCTTCACAGTTCTCATGTGAGCTAATGCTGGCCCTGGAACCTCAAATTTTACGGTGTATAGTTGCCCAAAGGCTTCATGAAAGAGGGTTGCATGACAGAGTACCTATTGTTCACGACCCACTCCTCGCAACGCACGAGAGAATGTTTAGCATGGTGCAGACAACATGCGCCTTGAATCAGGCTTCAGTGGAGCACCATACTTTTTACAGATGAGTCGGGATTTGGCATGGACACTGATTTTCAGCGTAAAGAACCTGAGAAACGATGCTATTCCTTCCCGATCAGGAAGAAATATTATTACGGGGGTGGAGGTATAATGATTTGGGAAGGCATGAATTGCACGGCTTGTGTTTGACAAAATCTCCCTGACTGTTGTGAAGTGTAGAGAGGAGATCATAGAGCTTTATGTTCGATTGTTCTGGAGCGTAATTGGTCGTGGATTCTTGTTGTTGGCCAATGTCGCTCGTAAACATAGGTTTCAGCCATTGACGATTACCTGAAAAGGGAAGATATTCGCCGAATGGATTGGTTGACAGATCTCTTGACATAAACTCTACAGAGTATATTTAATATGATTTTGGGCGAGTCTCTGCATCTCACCATCCTAATACAAGAATCATCCCGGATCTAAAAACTATCTTGCTGCAGGAGTGGAATCGATTGCAGGAGGGACTCCTCAACTGCCTCTTATTGAGTACGTTGTTTTGCTGTGCCATCTGTCTGGCTGTGAGAGGGAACAATACTCCATATAAAAACTCATTTTCACTTTGATATTGTAGTGCAGGTTATGGGCATTCCGACACTATGAGTGTTATTGATAATCACGCGTACATAATATGACTTTTGAATTGTACATATCTTTCTCTGTTATAAATAACCTGTTTCTCAGTTTAATACCAAATTTCATTAAAATTTATCCATTAAGTTTTCAGAAATTCGGCATAGTGTGCAAAGTCTATTAATTTTGTATACGAAAGTATATTTATTTTTGTGTAATAAAAGAATTAAATCTTTATTTTGGTACCATCAAGGAAGAAAATATAGTTTTTGATTTCTGTATCACTTAGTTCAAATGACTTTTTAGCCATTTTGAATAATTTTTGAAAGGGACTGATTCTACAAAAGTAACATTTTGTGTTCTTTTTTACCCACATTTTCCTACCTCATTTATCTTTCATGTTAGAAGTAATAGATTGCTTGTAAATGCTCAAACGTAATCATTTGAATCAACTCCCTTAATAGACCTTTAGCTCCAAGTAATATTTAACAGTAACTAATAAATATTTTTCACAATATCATACTTCATATCGCTTTTAGAAACATGTTTGTAACAGATATATATATATATATATATATGAAAGTGTGTGTGTAATGAAAATGGGTGAAACTACAAACATCAAACAATAATTAGAAAGAAATAATTCTTATATTCATTTATTTATATGCCCTTTGTATAAAATTAATTGCATATATTCCGAATCACAATGAAATATCTCTTCTTTTGTTTGCAGTAGAATACAAAGAACAAAAAAAAGTCAATGTTATATTCTAATTCAATGAATTCCATTTTTGAACCAAGGTTTCCTCAATTAAAACACCAGAAAAGGTTGCAATAGATATATAAAGAACAACTGAAACAACCGCATTATTAAACGAACTTATTTTTTTCCCATTCAATAACATTAATTTGATGGAGTGGATGAGCTTTCAAATACTGCCATTTTTTTTTCAAATCTTAAAATGATACTAAACATGGTGACTCTCCTTTACTTTTCTTTGTTCTTTATCTCAGTTACTGCCTAAATTTAATTTCAAGAAAGAGCGTTATTCAATAACATCAAGAAAATTCTCAAAACTTTGAAAACTGCCTTTGATTTTTGTTTAAAAATCCCTATCTTCTCATACGCAAATATGCAAATGTTAAGAGTTCTGCGTGCATACTTGCAATGTCTCTATTTATGCCAGTGCGGCCATCAATTACAGAAGTAGAAGTGTACAAAGAGAGAGTTTTATGATGTGTAACCAGATGACTGTCCGCCAGCAACTGCTATCTATCAGTTCCTGAATTCCGTCCCGGACTTGCCCGAATCATCATCTCTCTGCCGATGTTCAGGACCTGCTGGATTCAGCTTAGATACCTCGAAAACATCTCGAACATGGGGATTCATCGTCTTCAGTGCAGTTACCTAGAGTTCTCTGTAGCCTTGAATCGAACTTTCATTGTCCTAAACGTAATTAACTAGACCTTTTTGTAGCTTTTCTCTGGATGCCCAAACCCAAACTTCATCGTCCCCAGGGCACCTAACCAAAGTTCTCTGTAATCTTGAATCCAACCTTCATCGTTATCCGCATAATTAACCGGATTTTTCTGTAGCCTCGTTCTGGACGTACAAACCCAACCTTCATCAACATCTAACCAGGTTTTCATGTAGCCTTTTCCTGGGGTCTCCAATCCCACACTATACTTTGTGTGATAACTTTCGATAATTATATCGCTTCTGTGATTGCTCGGCAATTACTGATTATAAATATTTAAGCATATTTCTAACATATTTCGTTCTGTATATATGGATGAGTGTTGATGTTCTACCTATACACAATACTATATTAAGTTGATAAATAATTTGATGCGAGAGATGTAAATGCTAGTGCTCCTTATAACCTCTTCATCAATTACAAAATATCTCAGATTGCTTAACTGATGATCAAATTCTGCTTTTTTTTCAGCTGAATTTCCATTTGTGACTTACCTGGTTGTGAATGGAGGAAGGCACGAGTTGTCACAAAAGTTACAATGCGTCGAAGGCAGACCCATTTCCGACAATCTGAGGCAGCGGCAATTTTTAGGTGTGAAATATTTTTTGTGTATGCTTTGATTGTGTTTAGATGATACTATAAAATTTGAAAATTTAATTAAATTATTTCAAATCAGTTAGCTTTATAAATATCTTATGGCACATTGCTGGGATTTTATTTTTCAAAAATCCCTTTGTATTCCATGAGTATTCTCTGTACTTAATGTACTACATCTCTGTTGTATTGTAGTTTGGTAGAGACCCTCGTATCCGACACCGATGGGGCAGGGAACATGATTGGACTCCAAAAAAGGCTAGATTATTAGAGGAACACATTTATTTATATAAAAATGTTGTAGTACTGTAATTTCAACTGAAAATACTGCAATACTGGTACAGAATATACTAACACACTACGAAAAATGTAATGTTGAATCATAAATCATACATAACAATGTGTTGTGGTAAAACACTGTTAGAGAAAGGTACTTGAAAATGTACTGTATTGTACTGTGTTCGCAAAAATAATGTAAAGCATATAAGTACTGTAATGACACTCTTAAAATGTAATGTTCTCGCCCTGGTCGAAAAAAAGCAATGTTTTTTTTCCTTTATTAGATGACAATCTTGATTTCGCTGCAATGTTCCTCCATTTTTGTATCCATAAAATGTCCATTGATGTAGCCGTGGAGCTGTGTTAAATGTATTGAAGGGCTAAATCAAATGCATTTTAGCATCTACATGTGATACTCGTGTTGTGGGTGCATTGCCTTCTTCGTCGTCATTATTTTTCTCGTCTTTATCAGTTGATCGAGTTACAATTTCAGTGATTTGGCTTACACTAATTGTTTCTATAGAACATTTCTTAAGCGTAACGAACAAATACACGTGTCACCAGTCAGTAGTCTGCTGATTCAAATCGCTGATGATGAGTCATTGACAAGCTTCAACATGAGCGGCGAGAAGACTGGATACCGGATATGTAAATAATCCCGCAATAAGACTACGGTAGAACGAAGCGGGAAGTCGATCCATCTGAGGACGGATTAGCGGGGTCCTATTGTAGTGTTATCAAGGATTGATATAAATTGTATGCGATAATATTTTCAAGAAATTCTTATATATGTTATTTTTATGTATAAACCAAATAGTTTTGTAGTATCTATAACACTGATTTTCTGAATAGCTGAAACATTTTTTGAACTGTTCAGTTTATTTTTTAATCTGTCAGAGGAACGCTTTTATTATATTTTTTTAAAGTTTAGCGGGTACTATTTTATACCCGCTAAACTTCCATGTGGAATAATTTTTGAAGAGAAACATTTCGGTTTCTTTTGTGTGTTTCGTTTAACTTGTAATTCAGAGCTTAAAATATTCCTTTTTTTTAAATGACTCCAGGCAAGATCATGGAAAAGATCCAGCTTTCCTTAGATACCTTTTATGAGTATGTTGTTATGGAAATGAATTGATTTTAATTACCTAATTCATAATAAATAAAGGACGCATATACTGTTTAAATAATTATCAATTCAACTAATAATTTAAGAATTGGTAAATACAGAAAATTCTCTTTTAAAACTCATATTTGCTTCTTTTTACTGCATACTGGACAGTTAAAATTTTAGCATTAAACAAAATGCTAATTACTCAAATACTTATTGTAAGAATAGGCAAAAGATTTTATGACATAAAAGCATGAAAAAAGAATTTTTAATATTTTATTGCAAAAATTCATTACAAATCACTCTCATCCATATATTGTGCAGTATAATTCAGGAACTAAAAGAATATTTTCTTTTCGTATTTTTGAAATAATTTTCTTGTTTTTCGTGGATTTTAAATTAGTCAGATTCTGTATTTTAAGACCTTTTTAAGCAAAAATTTCTGAAAATTAATCATACATCCTTTCAAACATTTCAAAATACAATCGAACATTTTAATAAACGACTAAGAAAAGGGACCTTTGAAGTTTATAAGAAAGAAAGAAAAAACGATTTCCGGCAATATATCATCATACTTGTAACTGAAAGAAGCTTCATTGCACAAAGATTTCTTGATATCGATGATAATCCTAAGTATCGAATTCGAAATCGCAGATATTTTCACTGCCATTCGAGTTTAGGTTATATTTAGAGCTGTACGAATTTGCAAACACAAATCTTATTAAAAAAAAACCCTTTTCATATTATCTGAATAAACTGAATAAGCGTTTGTATATCATTGTATGAAAGGTGTTTTGAATTTGCGAGAAAAATAAATGCGCTAATAATACGAAATGTGTCACTATTTTTAAAATTTTGTCTCTCCTGGCAACTTTGAAAGAGTTATTGATATGTGGCTTACTTTAATTTCTGCCATTTATTCATAAGTTAAGAATTCCACTTTTTACTGCCAACTTCATTTCATAACTGTTTCCCCTTTTAATAAGATCCTTACATTAAATTCAAAAGCATTTGATACACCATCGACAAAAAAAGAAGTCGCAAACATGGTTCTAGGATACTACTTTGAAGGAGATGAGTGATAGATTATCACACATCAGAGTAAACACTTATTTTTTAGGAAGAAATGTCGGATATTTTTAACACGGTATGTGTATGCATGTGTTTTTGAAAGAAAGAGGCGTATGTTCTTAAGATATAATACTATACTATGGCTAGTTTCAGTGGAATACTTAAGACAGGCCTGGTCAACCTGCGGCCCTAGGAGCTGGGCTATCTGAATAAAAAAATTCCAATGTTTACTGTACATACAAGTACCAAAGAATATTCTACCATGAGTCGATCGCACGAGCATCATATCCCATTACTATGGGAATATCTCAGAACTCTAACTCACCTACCATCATAATTTTTGTTTTAAATTCTTGTTCAGAATCCATTACAAAGTTGAGCCTCATTTTAAAAAGAGAGCTGACTATTTTGGGTGAGTGGACGTTTCACTATGTACACATAACCTACTGAACAGCAAACCTATTGAAGAGCATTGCAAGATGCAGGAAGGAAATACGATGCGCGAATCAAGCGACATCTGTCGCTAGGAAGCAGCCAGTCTGTCTACAGCAATCCTAAAATATTTGACGCAGAAGCGTATTGTCCCAGACAGACTGACTGTTCGGTGTCTTTGGATCGCTAATAACTTAACGCCAGCATTTTGTTGTTGTAACTGCATGATTTTTTTTAGTTATATTTCGAACAAGTCTATTTAATTCAGTAAAATATAATTTCCTTCAATATATTGCAGAATGTTCATGATTTCTTTAAAAGGGCTAGGAAGGATTAGTCGCTTCCCGAGACTCGAGAGTAGAAAGTAGTATTAGTTTTTAACGTGAGAATTTGAATTGGCGTTAAAAGAGCCATAATTAAAAAAAGAAGGTGATAAATCAAATTCATCACACACGCACACACCACGCTTATACACACGCGCGTATCCCCCTTCATTTGACCTTATGGGAATTTCTATGATGTTATTTGATTTGAGAGTCTTGACTTGTAAATTGTGTAAATCAACTTTGCTAAATGTAGATTGAAGTGTAGTGAATAATAGGAAAGGAGACTGGAAGAAAAGGGGTAATAACAGAGACACAGAGAAAGAAAGATCGAAATATTTAAACACTGACACTAGATGCGTTCACACGGTGAGAAGGAGGAAATTATCTCTCGACGTTTAGTTGTAAATGATCATCTGAGAATAGATATTTAATCGAATACAGCTGACTAATTTTATTACTGACTGGGATCCAGTTTGACATTTGTGACCTAAATAAATTTTTATAATATTAATCTTCAAATGTGGAACGTGTGAAGGATTCTATTCCATATTCATAATAAGAATGTTGAGTTTTGATTATTGTTAGGAGAATAATATATTTAAGTTAAATAGTTAAATTCCTAATTATTGACTTCTTATTTGGTGATTATACTTTAAATTATATTTATGGAGCAAATCATGACTAACGAAGCCATGGGTCACAACACTTCTCCCTGAATCAAAACCATGTTTATCAGGATATTAATGTAATTGAAAAAATTAATTTAACATAAATTAATTTCCCAAATTAAAATTTGAATTTTAATATAAGAAATGTTCAGTACTTGGATTGGACATGTCTTGATCAACAGTATTTACAAAAAATTAATAACCTATGAATGAGACGTTATGAAACAATCATTATATTATAATATCTCTACTAGCAGAAATTTTCTTTCAGAAATGGTATACAAGTTAATTTTTTCTCTCTTTATTCGTATATAAATGATTTAAGAGAAAGTTATTATAATAATGCAGAATATAGAATAGTTAATATATTGGTTTACTCTAAAATGAAAAAAAAGGCCAATTGACGTCAGAAAGAGAAGGAAGTATCAGATTATTTGAATAGAAAACTAAACGTATATCGGTAGAGTATTGTTTTATGTTAAGGTATTTTTAGTACTTGTATTTGACACGTCTTGATCAACTATTTCACCCTTGAATAATTTCAGTATCTTTCCCCCTTCTAGCTGGATACGAAGAGACCATCACCATAACAAAACCACCACTGACATTCCCTGAAAAACCACCCTCTGACAAAACAGGCTTTGTGATCAGCCTGTACCAAGTCCTACCGGGCGAAGACGGCCTCAAATTCGAACAGAACTGGGTCATGTGGACAGGTGCAAGGCAGCTCTACAGGAACGCTCCAGATTATCTGGGACTGAAGAGGATATCTGTTCACAAGAGTATCCTCCCCACAAAAGTCATCAACTACTGTTTGCTTTGTGAGTTTTCCAACATCATGGACCATCTGACCGATGCCTGCGTCATGATTGACCATCTCAGAGCGAGGTGTTGCGGGTTCACGGGAATTTACAGAATTCTAGATTCTTTATAGCGAGATCGCAGAAATTCAGGTTTCGACGTAATTCTAGTCACTGTTCTCATGCATGATGCTGATATTATTCTGTGATTGATGAAGATTCGATTGCTTGCCAAAGGTGCATGATTATATCTATGCACGAAGGGGGAAAACGAAATAAGTTGGTAAGACTACACGATGGGATTGAACTGATTCGAAGATTCAACAACTAATGCGAAGTTCTACTACGATGACGAACGAGAAATCTGTAAAAAATTATTTAAACAAAGACAATGTATTTAAATCTATTTTGATTATTTGTGCTCACAGTGTTAATATGTTAAAGTGATATGTATCATTTGTGTCATGAAATTCATATGTATAGTGTACAGAGTGTTATTTTAATTTTTAAAAAATATTTGTAGGTACAAGATTATCTCTAATAATGAAAATAAAGTAGAAAAAAATAGGATAATACTATTCTTAATTTATAGGAAATTGTTATTGGGTCTTTCAAAAAAAAGTATTAGAAAATCTTTCTGTAATGGTTCACTATTGTTTCCATCTGTGGTCATTATTTAACTTGTCTAAAGTAGTCCTGAATCAATAGTCAAACGAATAGAAAGTCTCACAGTGATGTTAACCTAGTCAGATCAATGAATAGTAAACAATTAATCTATAACCTACTGAATCTGTGAATACACCCTGTATGCATCAGAATATAACGTTTAAATATAAATAATTACATACATAATCGGACTCAATCGGATTCGAGTTCTTAATAGATTTAGAAATGAGGGTTCGATTATCTGATTCTACGTAGTTCCTTTCTTACTCTGATCGGATCACTCCTACACTTGTCAAAATATCTACTATCCCACTCTTATAGATTTTACACTTATATCCTCTACTATTAATTAAACTATCAATACTTGAATTGAATTCTTCGCTGCGTATAATTTCAATTCATTAAATCAATTCACTCTACTTAGCTAATTCTAATCCCATATCCATAAGTCATGTTTCATTCATTGGGAGAAATATTCAATTTAATCAAATTAATTTTTAAAAGTCCCCAAAAAGTTAGCTGAAGGAGGAAACGCGATAGAACGCACGTCATATTGTTATCGCTTTGAATAAAAATTAAATTTAATTTGTTTCTTTTTTCATGCTCTCGTGGGTTATCCGGATAAGGACCTTCACTCTAAAATAATCTAAAAGTTAAATCTTTATTTTTTAAAGTATTTTGATTTATTTCCCATAAATGTTTTATGTAAACTCCAAATACTTCCGATTGAAGTTATTATATAATGAAATTTAAGTCATGAAATTAAGTTCCATATTGAAAATTAAGTTATTGAGAAATTTAAGTTATTCGATAATTTTTTTTTTTTTACATTTCTTGAAAACATGAGAAAAATTGTCATGTGTAAAAGTGTGCTCTATTCTAGGAAGACATTAAAATTACATTTGCACCACTATGATTCATCACCTTTTTTTAAAAAAAAAAATTCATTTAAAAACGTTATAGCATGTTAATATCTGTATTAATACGGGAATAAATTGTATATCGTTCAGTAATAACAAAATAATTCATTAAAAACATTTTTAATGCAGATTATTAAAAATCTTGTTTTTCAAGTCCGATTTTATTAAATATATGATGTCAAATAATTTTTTTTCATTTTTATCAAAAATACGATGTCTTATAAACATTTCATAATGATAATAACATATAAATTAGCCAATACCATTACAAATTCCTCTGAATCGCTAACATTTTCCATTTTATTTATTATATGGTCGCTTTGGAGTTAAGATATCACGAATATTGTCAACCTAAATATTGTTTCACATTTCATTCGAATGAATTTTTTATGAATGTTCGAAACATATTTTAATCCAGGGACAAATTTAAGATTGCGAAAATGCATTATTAAAAATTCTTAAAAAAGTTTTACAGAAAACGTCAGAAAAATCAAGTATAGTTCTACAAATAAAATTTAATTTAAAAATTTATTCAGTTCTTAAAAGTTGTAGCCTTCAGTCAAATAAAAAAAGAATATTTAATGACTATCATCTGCGATTTAAAATAACACTCTGATTTGGTATGTTTATTGTGTATGATACTAGATAAAAAAAATAATCACTTGGAATGAAACATTCTCTTTAAGTTCAGTGTAAAAAAATTTAGTTTATATACATTCCTCTTAATGTTTTAAAGCCTTAAATATTTGTCTAATATCATGTTGAAGCAGTAAAAACTGCTGAAAAATCTTGTATGCTTCTACGCTTGTTGTGCTATTCTCTAACTTATTTCTAGTTAGAAGACATTAAATAAATCGAGGAAATATTTGTAGAAAAAGGAAATTAAGGTAATTTATAATATTAAATACCATGTAATAGCATTCATGTTCTTGTTTTTGTATGCTGAACTGAGTGTGTAACAAAATTTATTTCAAAAATTTGAAAAATGATTTATTGTCACCATGCAAAAAGATTTATCTCATTTCTGCAAGAATTTTATAACATGCCACCACTTTTCCTTCAACGACAAGCTCAAGCTCAGTTTTGTATCGTCCCTGTATAGAATAAATAAAAGCATTTTGAAATAACACTACTTCAAAAATAAGCAATATTAGTTAAAAAAAAAACCATTATTTGATAAAAATGACTAAGCCTTTTCAAAATAATGCAAAATATATTGTAATATTATTGTTTGTATATATATAATTTAATTGGCGAGCACAATTTTCGCCAAGGCCACCTATTTTAATGCCAGATTACAATTTAAATATTAATCGGAATTTTGAAATATAATGGAAATTCGTGATATCAATTGATTACAATTAAAATTTTAAAATTTGTTATTTTTGAGAGAACATCAAATTTTAATGTAAAAAAATTATTTGTAAAAAATAATTATGCCTGTTAAAATCATGCAAAATATATTGAAATATTATTGCTTGTATCAAGTATATTCAAGCAAGTTTTTCATTAGCGAGCATAATTTTAGTCCAGGCTAGGTGTATCAACACGCCAAAATACTATTTAGATATTAATCAGAATTTCAAAACAGTACAGAGATTCTTGATTAATCACTTGTTTATAATTGAAATTTTAAAATTTATGATTTTTGTGAGAACATTAAATTATAATTACTTGAATGATAAATTAACATAAAAAATTACCAGTTCAATGATAAATTATGATAATTGACTGGGTAAGTATTTCTATGTTACAATTTACTATCGTCAAATTAAAAGTAAGTAAATATCTTTCGAAATAGTAAAATAAATACTTTTTTTCTATATGGTTTCTAATTATTTACTTTTAGTAGTACTAGTTGTTTTTATTTACAGAATTTTATCTATAGAAAACTATAGAGACATGCACCAGTACATATTTTAAGAATATTTCTATAATTTCTCTATCTGAACTATATTAAAGAATAGGAAATACTCGTATTTATAGAGATAAGTAGTTAATATTAAAATCCTTAACAGCTTCTGTTCATTTCCTACCTTATATTATTTAAGAATCAATTTGTTATCATTAAATGCGATACCTACACTGCAGGCCATCCAAAATACAACCTTATGAAGAAAGCATCTGAGCGTTTATTGTGATTAGATGTACAAATGGCAGAACAAAAACTCATAATGGTTCCCTGTAGCGTCACCAACAAGAGCTACATTAAAGGAGAACAAATGCCGTTTTGAAGTTCTGGAATTTCTTTCTCGTGCAGTTGTTTCGCGTGAGCAGCTTCAGTATGACTAGAAGAGGAATGCTAGCGTCATTCGAACATGCTTCTGAGTTCGACCGAGGAAGAATTGTTGCTCATAAAGAATAAGGATTATCCTTCCAAGAATTTCGTTGAAATAAGTGATCACGTCGGACTAATGACGCAATTGTGATACAGATATGTAATCAATAGATGCAGGAGGGAACGACTGACCAGCAGCACCAATTATACCCACCTCGTGACACCAATTATTCCCACATGATGACAGTCGTATCGTATGAATAGCAGTGATGGATCACTGAACAATATCAGGAAACATATCACGAGAAATGCGGTCTATTGTACAACTATAGGTGTCCTTATGTACCATTCGACGTAATTTGCAGCATAGTGGAATGTTCGTAAGGCGTCCATTGCTACTATTACCTTTGTCTGAGAACCATTAGAGTTTGCGTTTGTAACGGTGCATTGAAAGGTGGACATGGACAACTGAAATGCATGATATTTTCTTTTCAAACAAATCCCGCTTCTGCCTGCTACACCATCGAATTAGGGTCTTTAAACACCGTAGAGAGAAATTGCTTAGGTATTGCTTTAAGCATCACTATATTGGTCCTACACCCAGCATTTCGGCTTGAGGTTGTATTGGTATCCACTACCGTATGTCCATAGGACGCATTGTTGGCACAATGACGAGCCAGCTCTATTTCTCTGAGATTTTCAGGCTTGTTGTCCTCCTTTACCTTCAGAGTTTGCCTATGGTCATATTCCATCAAAACACTGCTTGATCGCACGTAGTACGCAAGGTTCGAAACTTCTTCTAAGCCCTACAATTTGAGTTATTATTATGGCTTACCTGTCCTCCCGATATCTGGTCTATCTATTGAATATATCTGGTAGATGACTGGAGAACGATTGATCTGACACACCAACCGTTGTCACACCAGATCAGCTTTGGTAATGTGTGAAGGTGGACATACCTCAAACAAGAAATCTAAAGCCTCTTTCATTCAATGCCGAAGGGTGTAGCATTGGGTTGTGTAGCTGCGGAATCAAAACAACCTTCGTCAAAACGGTGACAACATCCGTCTGCGAAAATTCAATCAAACGAAGAAAGTATTTATATCTTCCTAATCTTGTTCTATTACAGATCCTCATCTTAAAAACTAAGTATTCCTATGTTGTGTTGATAAGTTTCCATTCACCCTAATGGGCACCTCCTTAGTAAATATTAGTAACTGGGAAAGCATCTTCAATGTAAAACCAAATAAAGGACCTCAATTTGGACAATATACTACACTTTAATTTTTCAGTTATATAATTCATGTTATGTTAAATCATTGTTATAAAAATTATCAAACTGTGTTCAATTTCCTCATTTTGTAATGATAAATTATTATTATAATTACAATGGTTATGCAGAACTTATTTGTATTGATTAATTATATTACACTTACATATTATTATATTTAGTATTTTATATATTAAATATTTTATATATTAAATATTTCAGCTTCTATTAAATATTTAATCATTTGTGTAAAATTAATTCGGATAATTTTATGAATAATTATTAACGAATAATATTTAATGTTAATAGTTATTATAGTAATTAAAACGTGTCCCAAACTTGAAAATAGCTGTTTATATTTCTATGGGGAGTCTACATAAAAGCAAATAAATAAATTGTGAACTTAAAAATATATGTTGGTCAAAACTTAAAAATTACTGTTAATATTACATTCGTGTCCAAAAGTATCTGTACATACCCTGAAGTAATGATATTCTACGAAATACTTAATAGATGTAATCGATTTTTGCCAGGAATTTATTAAAAATAAACACTTTACGTAAAATTACTATCTGAAAGAATTGTAACACAACATTTCACTGAGTAAGAACTCAAAACGACTTGTTATATCTCCTATGTATCATAAAGGAAAATCTAACGAGTTACCGGCCGCTTAGAAGGAGTGCAGACAATCATGAAAGCAGCTAAATGTGTGAACATCTCAAGATAAGTAGACTCTATTCCATTGAAACAATTTCAGAACTCTATAACTGCTGTAATTCTGGAATTGTAAAGTGGCCTGGATAAGGTCGTAAACGTGTAAAGACTGCATCTCAGTATTCATGTATGGCAATAACTGCCTATCATAACAGGAATTCTACTACTCGGCAATTAAATCCAGAGCTTATAGCCGCCACTAGAACTATTGTATTACAGTAAACTATGTACAGAAGACTTTATGAAAAAAGTATTTATGCCAAGGGTATGTGTTTCACTCTCTTCGCAACAAAAAAACAAATCACTTTAAGTGGTATAAAGAACAAAAAGAATTCCAGTAGACTCATTTTCTTTTTACTAATGAAGACAAACTTCTCCGTGACCTCTTTACCTAAAATCTGGTTTTAAAGCTCTTTATATTTGGAGGTAGTCAGGAATGCGATTCCTTCCTTCGGACATTACGGAATGTGACCATTTCGATAATGCAGTAGTGGTGGTGTGGGGAGGAGTAAGGATCGAAGAACTTTCATCCTTATACATTTTCAACAAAAGGTTAATGACTGACTTGAGATATCGGAATAAGATTTTAGATCTTTGTGTACTTCTTTTCAGAGGTTAGCATGGATCTGAGTTGTTATTTATAGATATTAATGTTCATCCACATCGAACATAGTTGCCGAATTCCTTAAAAATGAAGCCGTTGGGCGACTACCGATACCAGCAAAATCGGAACTCGATAGAGAACTGTCTTGGAAAAGCATTTGCACCGTGGTATTCCTAGAGATATAAATACCCTAGGAAACATAAGAGGGTACTTCCCTGCGGCTTTTCCCTTGTGGAGAAATTTACCGAGTTGTCATCAGCAACAAGGGAAGTTTAAGTAATGACCCCTTAGTTTTGGCGGCGGATTTTGCGACTTGTTGACTTTAGCGATAAATGGAAGGATTTCGAATGTGCTGGAACTAGGCGAAATATCGACTGGAAAAAAAATTACGGATTTATCGTGAATTTTCGGTGTGACGTCACGTTTGACCGGAAGAGGTACAAATAAGCAGAGAGTTTGAGAGGCGGAAAATCAGTCAATCTGTCTTCAGAAGCATGTCTATCTTTGGAGTTTGTTGCGAAGGTTGATCGGGAAATCGACTGGAAGTTGTCGGCGCTTGGAAGTGAAGTGTGCCCGGTTGAAAAAGAAGAAGCGTGTATCTGCCGGGCATTGTCGAAACCTGCCCTGGAAGTGCAGAGCATTACTGTGGAGGTCATCCGTAGTGAGAACTAGTAAGCTGGTGAGCTGAACGTTGCTGATGTAACTGTGATTGTAGTAAAACGTGCTGTCTGCATGTGTGTGTGTTATTTATCTGAACAAGTGCTGTGTATTTTTGTATTATTATTTTTCAGTCTCTGCTACCTGTTTGTTGGCTTGAAGATTTACGAATAAAGCGTCATTTGTCATTATCCTTCGAGTTAGACTTGATTTCACTGCCACATTCCTAAGATTTTTGTTACAATGTCCTATGAATCGCATTGCTGTAGACCTGAACCGTGGCGAACAACATTATTGCCAGCAGTAAATCACGTTTTGATGTGTGTTTACAAGTCAAAGGCAATCACCTATCATATTAAATACATAAGCCCTTATTTATTCTATAAGTTATTCTTTTTTTTTTTTTTCTTCTTCTGAATAATCCTTGATACACGTTATTACCATTTTTATTGTTTTATGCTACTGTTTTACATCATATGCAGCGTTCTTAATGTTTTTTCCTTTGTATTTATATGTTATAATGGTATGTATCATTCTACGAAAATTCATAAAATTATAATTAACAGTTTCTGAGAAATCCAAGATTTTATGAATCTAAAGATAATTTTGCATATGAGTGTATTACAAAGAGTCTATACAACAAAAACAAATAAATATATTGTAAAAATATTTTAGAAAGAGAGTTATTTTTAGAAGGAAAAAAAATTTGAATTCAAAGGAATTTGAAATCTACGCATTTTACTCATCACACATCACCAACACTTTACTCTAGAAATGAGGATTTTTTTAAAAGGCGGTAATAAAGATATCGATGTAACCAGTATTTTGACTTCTTTACGCAAATGTTATAGACTTCAGATATTGTATCCTTTGGACATTCCCTACCAAATAATAAAATAATAACCGAAACTTCTATTGTAAAGAACATCAGACTTAAATCTATGAAAATAAATCATTTCTGTAAATCGTGAAATTCTCAAATAAAAGCTTAAGCCGACTAATAAAAAAATCACTGCAACACTTACCGATACGATCATTCGAGCAATGGAACCCATGTCTGGGATTTGGATCTCCATGTTCTCGCCACCGTAATGTCCAGCCTTGACAGGACATCCGTATTCGACTCCTTCTGGGAAAAGAGGCTCTGCTTGTTGACGGAACATCTGTAAGTACTTGCACAGAGAGATAGTGCTGTAAAAAAAAAGAACGAGTAAACAAACTGTATCACTAGGCTCAATTCATGACAGTCACATGACAGATACAATCACGTGATTTCCGTTGAAATCAAAGCTAACAATATTCTCATATTTATTGTTGTACATGTAAATTTCTTCATAATTTCAAATGTAATAATTAAGTAACGATGCACTAGGTCATTAAGATTTTCTCAAATTGTTTTCCAGATAAAAGAAAAAACAATTATACTTTTTTTCTTATTTGAAGTACACAAAGTTCCAAAAATTAAGTGATTCCTTCTATTATCATGTGGAATCTCCTTTCCCTGGCAAAGTGCAGCAAAAGAAATATTCGTCCTCTACAGCCATCCATAATAACGAAACTGTGCCGATACAGGATTTTATGTATTATTTAACCTTTATATCCTGTATGTTAGCACGATTCCCTCTTGAAGATTTAGGACAAAATATTGCCTAGAACTCCAGAACGTTCCTCATATCACTGGTGAATTATTTTGCCCCGATGACATGGTGCATTTTGTCATTCATCTTTATTTGGGAACATAAAATTCATAAATAGCTGCAAATTGTTTCCAAGTAGTTGAACATAACCATTTAGAATTAATGATTGGCTCAATTTGAATAGAAAATCCATTCCATGATTGTAAAAACAGCCACCACCAGCTTGCACAGTGCCTTCCTTGATGACAACTGAAGTCCATGGTTTCATGGTGTCTGGCCATACTCAAATCCTAAAATTAGCTCTTACCTACTAGAATCGCTACCCATCTGACCAAACAACCTTTTTACAGCCATCTATGGCTCAACTGATATGTTCAGGAATCCAACAGAAGCATTGCAGCCGATTGTGTATTGTCGACAAAGGCACTCGAGTCGGTTTTCATCATGAAAACCAAATTTCTCTGCGTTGTTCTCTCGGACACGTGGAGCATACATCTAGCAATTATTGTTGAAATTATTTAACGTAGTGATGATTTCTTATTAACAATGACCTCTCTGAGTAGACATCGAAGGTTTGATTCATTAAGTAGACTCGGTCGACCACAACATTGTTCAGAATGGTAAATAATGCTTGAAATGATATTTTCTTGCCCCATCCTTGACACTGAGGATAAATGTTGAATTCCTGACAATTCCTGAAATGTAAGGCCTTATGCGTCTACCTCCAATTATCATTCCGCATTCAAAGTCTGTTTCCGTCGTGTGACCATGATGACGTCAGGAAACGTTTCACGTGAATCACTTGAAAGCGAATAACAGCCTGTGACAATGTGTTGCCCATTTATACATTTCTCACGTGATGTTACTGCCATCTGGTTATTTGTATATTGCTATGCCATCACTTTTGATACTTTAGTGTAGAGATCTTTAAGTCAGTTGTATCTTCTTACTTGCGTATGTTAACACTGTAAATTAATTTATATGTTCTTAAAGTATATTTCTGCAAAATAGCAATAGTTGGCACGAATTGATTGGCTAAAAATGCGAGATCGCATCTGTCATGTGATCTTGACATCGCAGGAATCGAGCCTATTGATCAATATTAATATTATCTGATTATATGTCTTTCTAATGAAATTGCTGGAATTTCTTCTCTACATGATTAAAATTTTCTGATTAGTCAAATTTAGCTGTACAGTGATTTTTTAGACAAAATATTTTACGGTAAACATTGATAATCATGAAAATCATATAATTTTTTATACGAATAATTTTATTAAAACTTTTTACAATTTCTGTAAAACTAGTTTCTATTTGACTGTTTTGAGGGCAAAGTATACAAACACTTTAAGATTTTCACTAAATCGTTAATTGTTCGATGAATAACTTTTATAACCTTTAATTTAAATATGAATGCGTTTTGAAATAAATATTATTTTCATTACTATTAACTAAATTATTGCCAAATTGTTATAGTAAAAAGTAAATTTTGGAAACATACTTCATTTACAAATTCGGTTGAGTTCAATTTTAAATATGCTGAATTTGCGTTTAAAATAGGAAATACGATTAGTAAAAATCTGTGCTTAGTTTGCCAAAAGATGAAGCTGTTTTGTAGAAAACTGTATTTGCTTTTTTTTTGGCACACACACATAGAAAGATGAATTTTCTTTGAAAAAATTTAGTTAGATTTACAAAAAAAAAGTTTGAATTTTTGTTTGCTTTACACATAAATAAATACGGTTGCAAAAAAAAATCTGGAATTTTTATTTCAAAATGGTGGAAGAAAAAAAAATGGATTATAAAAGGTTGGAATTGTTTTTCAGAAGATTGAATTGGGTTTGTAAAAAACCGAATTTAGTTCGCGAACATATGAAATTGGTCTTCAGGAACGGATATAAAAGTTTAGCCTTAGTGTGTAGTGTGAATTCACAAACATATTTACCAAGATCCAAATTTTCCGAGCAAGCAGGGAATGGGAATATCAATGTTGACTCCAAATACCCTCTTTAGTTTGTAATAGCGAGTCCTAAGCATGGCTCCTTCCGGAATATCTCTGAGTATATTCAGATCCATCGTCACACTCATGTTCTTCCTCAGGTTCACGGGATCTGGGGAGATTTCGAATTTCCCAACATTCGCGATGCGAAGTTTTCCCGCTAAGAAAGAAATAAAATGCAAAAATCACTTTTCCATATTAAAAGAAATCATTTTATTCAGAGGATTTATAGATATCCTGTAATGCAAATAAAAATTTAGCTCTAAAACCTCTGAATTTAGAAATCTATTTCAGAATTATTATAAGTTTAAATTTTTCAATACTTTTTATATAGTTTTAGAATACTTTTGTATTATTCTGCAGAATATAATTTGTTTTATTTCAGAATATTTTTGAGCGTCCAGTTAAAATAGTTAATCATATATTTCATTTTATTAATTTAGTCGCAATATTAAACACTTGCCATAAATAAATAAGAATTGGAATGTAATTTTTTGTACGGGATATACAGCAGCGAAGGCTGTTATCTATTGGAAAGTAAAAAAATATAAATCTTTACTTAAAACAAGTGATTGATCCCTAGTTTAACATTATATACTTGGCATTTGCTTTACTTCACTTCCTGAGAATCAGATATTAGTTAATCCAATTATAATAAAATGAATTCAAAAATGAATTGTTGCAGATTCGTGCCGAGGAAAAAAGAAGAATCTTTCCAATTTAATTTTTTTTGTATTTAATGAAGTGACTTTATTAAGATAATTAACACATCAAAATATTTTTTTCTCACTGGAGTACTATAATTTTTATTTTAGTTCCCAGTGCTTAACGACTACCCAGTGTGGTACGCGCTTATGTGCCAAAAGATGGCGCTGTTTATTTTTTTCAAAATAAAGACGAGATGGCTAATGTGCCGAGTGAGACGAATAAAGATGTGTTTCTGTCTAATGAAACTCTTAATATAAATCAAGATACATTTTCTAACCCGCCCCCCCTCCCATCCTCGCAAAAAAAAAATTGTTCGTTAGCATTTGTTGCAAGTAATATTTTGTTCATTGGCTGTTGAATTCAAACTCCACTATGATTTCTCATCCTTAAAATTTCTACTTCTTTCTTAACTTGGAAAAATTTCGATTTTGATACATGTGGTTTTTAAAATTATTTTTTAAAGATATTACTGATTATCTTTCACCGTTTTCGATAATTTTTATTTAAAATGAAAGTTATGAAAAGTGCAATGCACTGATTATCAAAAATTATTCTCCATAAATTTTCATTTGATCGAAAATTAGAAACAATATTGATGAGAAAAAAAATCAGTCGTATGAAAATATATCTCAGAATTATTTGCTAACCCTAAATTTAAAAAATATATATAGGGTTTCTTTCTCAAAAATTTAAATCAATCGATAATATTTTAAAATAACTGTAACATTTACAAACGCACATGTCTGATATTAGTTTGTAATAAACAATAGACTGATAAGCACGACACTGCCAGTGAGCCAATAATAAATATTAATCGATTCAAATTTATTTTTGATTCGAACGAGTTATCAGTTTGTATTTCGGCTAACCAAATATGATATATTTTTTAAAAGAATAAATCAGGGAAAGGAATAAAAAAAACCAATTCTACGAACTCTTACTCTTGCATTCTGTTTAAGAGAATTTTAGAACACGTTGTAGTATTTAACATTGAATTTTTATTTTCTCTTTAGATCCGGGTTCTTCTTAGATTGGGATTTGTTATTACAACATTGAAGGCTTGGGTTATTAATATATTGAGCAACAAAAGCTATTATCTTCATTGTAATGTTCGTTATTTTCCCAATTGCAATATTACCTTCGAATTTAGAAATTAACTTTAGAATTCATAAAAGTTTATGTTTTGGGATATTTTTTAAGATCTTAAAAGATTTCTATATTATTTTTATAAGTAAAAATATGTCTTAATAGATTTTCTTTTAATCAAAATTGATGAAAATAATCATTTATTCTGGCTGTTGCTTTAAATCGATTCTATAGAAATAAAGTATCGTTATGCATGTAACATACACTAGAACTTAAAAAACCTGGTTTTAAATGAACTTATTGGAATTTAAATAAAATTGTTATGCGTTTCAAAATCACAATATTAGGGAAAACTGTGTGCCATTAATAATTCTTTTTCGTTTATTATACCAGAAAAGGGTAAAAAAGTGCAAAAACTTACTGCATTCTTCAAACTTGAAGAAGCCTCCCAATGATGTTCCACACAAAACCGCGAGAACAGCAAGAATCAAACCGAGACGTTCCATTGTGGTAGTCTTTTAATCAAATGTCATGAATTGGACCAAATCGAATTCACCTTTTTCGTTACACATCTGTGGAATGAAAATTGGATCTCAGCGAAAAAATTACACCTGCTCATTCTTATCTTTGATTAAAAGAGAGAATATTCTAAATATTTCCTTTCTTTAATCTTTTCGGGTTTGGCATTTACTTGGCTCTGATTTTTTTATCGAATTTTTCTCCCGTCCTGAGTATTTGTATTTGTCAACTTTTATTATGCAACTTAATCACAGTTTCAAAGAATGCGTTCCCGATCAAACATTCGGAGCTAATGCACAATGACATGATATCCAAAAATTGTTGATACATTCTGAATTTTCATAAGAATTTATTTACTTGTTTTTTCACAAAGTTAAATTACATTGTTAAAAAGGAATATATCTGCATATATTACAATAAATAATTTCAAAGGCATTAATAATCTTTTCAAGACAATGAGTAGATTCAAAAGAAAAGAATAAACTTCAAACATATTATTTTTCAGATTCTAATTAAAAAGACATTCAGGCACTCGGGAAAGCTTTTTTGAAATTGTGAACCTTTCTGTGAAATTTTATGCTTTATTTGTCTGCGAAGATTTTTCGGGACAAAATATATTAGAAAAGATTTATTGAAGAGAAAAGCTTGATTCGCTCAACTGGTTTATTATATCATCGTATACATTATATTTAAAATCATAGCCATAGAATATAATTATTCTAAAAATTATAAACTTTGCGTTAGGTATATTACATTTCTTGCTTTATTTGTGTTTATTTTAATGCATGTTTCGAGATATGATTATTTTTTTAATATTTCGAGTATTTTAGTATATATTTCTTGTTTATTTAAGTGCATATTATAGATAATATTTAAAAACCTTATATACATTTAAATAAATAAGGCTAAACCGTAGGTGAGAAAAGTTTTCAGCATTCTTAAATGGTTTTTCTTTTTCTTGGCTTCAATTTTCATTGTTATCCTTGAAAATTGGATAAGAGGAAAATTTATTTTTAAAAATGTATAGAAGTTATCAGCACTGTTATGAAACTCACAAAAACAGTATGAAATTCAGAATTACTAAAAATAATTTATCCGATTTCAAAACTCTATATTTTAAAAACTAAACGACACATAATCGTAAGTAATACATGAAAAAAAATAAAGGAAAACTATGGAAGTCTTATATTATGATCAACAGATGGCCTTCGAGTGCTCTTCGTGAAGCTATAAACTGTAAGCTGTTTCAGAAGCTTTCACGGAGCTGCCTCACAGTTGGATCGGTCGTAGTGAATTACATGACTTGATATTTACAGGTGGCCACCTAAGTCATCCAATATGTGATTCCCATATCTAATCATCTGAAGCCCCATGATATTTCTTCCTTGGGGGTTTGCAAAAGATAGAGTGTATGCGCCACCATTACTCACAAATTTATTTGAACTTAAACAATGGATTTCTGCTTCTGTACAAACAATTACCACTGTCACTTTACAATGTGTTTGGTAGGAATTTACACATCGAATCGACAGTTATACGTATAACTAAAGGAAGTTATATCGAACACTTGTAAAATAAACATCAAAAGTTTTCCTTTCCATTTATGGAATACTAACCATTCTATGCCGTCGATCGTTCAGAGTGTGCCGTCAGAACATGTTCCGAGAAGTGGACACGAGATGTTACCTACGTGCTGAGTACCGAGACTGGAACAACCATGAAGACGACAAGGCCACAGGATCGAAGGATCGAGCGGCTAGTTCTCGAGGATCCCACAGCGACTCGTTCCCTGATGCAGTCAGATGTAAGGCTGCACAAACCACTTTCTGAAGTCTTGCGGAAGTCCAATCCAAGCGCCCTTTTCGTGTACTGCCTTTTGACACCGAAGCATCGGCGATTCTGTCTGCAGTGGTGCATATCCAGAGCGACGTGGAATACCCCAGATTGGCAAAACGTGTTGTTTGGTGATGAATCCCGATTCGTTTTGGAGACAGATGATAACAGCGAAGTATGTGAAGGCACCCTGATGAACGGTCCTATTCCACTTATGCTGTCGTGCGACACACTGTTCACACGAAAGATGTAACGGCCTGGAATGCCATAACCTATGATAGCTGAACAACTGTAAATGTAGTACATGGAATCTTAACGGGCCAGCGTTATGTTGAAGATATTCTTCGACTCCACGAGGGACCTTCCCTAAATTGTCTTCCTTAGGCAATTTTTCATCAGGTTAATGCTCGTCCGCATTCAACTCGAATTGCTCAAGACTTTTTACGTCATGTTCAGACTCCTCTATGGCCAGCCCGCTTCCCGGACTTGTCCTCTATAGAGCATTTGTGGTATCAGCTGAAACATTAGATGCCACATTATCATACTGTACATGATTTGGAGGTAACTGTTCAAAATTTGTGGGCCCATCTGCTTCAGGATTCAAAAGTCCTGGAAGCAGGACTTTTGAATCTTATCAACTCAATGCTGGACTGTGTAGGGGCATGTATTGCAGCAGGAGGTGGTACGATACGCTATTGTAGTTGCACTGTATTTGTTTAATTGTCTTGATTTTTGGAATCATATCTGTATCATTATGTGTATTAAATTTTATTTCAATCCGAAATTCACTTCTTGGCACACAGTTTTCAATGTTCTTAAGCGTATTTGCAATAGACTAATTTTGCGCATCTTATTCCACTAATTAATTTACTTTCAACTAAAGAGCAACTTATTACAAATCTAGATACTAGACGCAGTTTCAAAATTAAGCATAGCATATATCACATTGTTTCACAAAATATTTATTTCAGCTTTAAACGTCTTCCTAATACTAGGCTACCACTACTGACTTTATAGCGGTAGTTCAGTGATAAATAAATGATTCACAAATCACAAAAGTGGAGGAGAGCCATCTAGAGCGCTTTTCGCCACAACTATGTTCTGCTATTTTTTTTTTTTTTTTTTTTTTTCGAATTACACGGTATTACTTGCAAAACTCCACGATTCTAATTTACATGGTATACTAAGGAACGGATCTTTCGTATAAAACGGGAAATAGGTGAGCATCTTCTTTTGCAACTACATACTTTACGTACATGATAAATAAATGATGTAATAGACTTTTGTAGATGCCATAGATATCGATGGAAAATATATGTTGTTAAGATTGTTGTGTAGGTAGTGCTGTTTAAATGAATACTTTTTAGATATTGTCAAAACCATACATGCAAATACTCTGCTAGGCCTAGAGGATCTTTCAAAATTCCTACTCAAGTTTACCGTAATTTCGAATAGATAAGTTGCGACTTATACGAGTTTAAAAAGTGATATTTAACATCTGCGGCGTATCTTATGTAATTTATTTTTCTTCTGTATTTGGAAATGGTAGTTTAGATTGTAAGTTATGCGCAAGCGAATCGATTTATGAAGAATTTTTGGTGACATTTTAGCCTGATACGAATGTCCAAGCTGTACCAAGACAGTGCAGCAAGCTCGAACTCGCTTGAAATTCGTTTAGCTACGGTAGGGAACGCTCAGCGCAAAAGCGCCATAATGCATGTATGGTTGCTTTGTGGGTGGGTAATAGCCTAGTGGTCATAGTCACGGACTCGCGGCCCACGTTTCTTTCGTCGAGACGTGGAATTGAGCCCTGATGCCACTAAAGACCAGTCGAGCAGCAGGGCTGATACACGTTACATCTACTCAGGTCCCAATCCTCCCGTGGTGTGGTGTGGAAGTTAGTAGAGGAGGTACCGGCTTAGGTGCCCCCCATGTCATATGGCCGAGGCTCAAAATTACGAGGTCCGTCGCCAACAGCCCCCGTATTCCATCTAGTGCGACGCTGACAAACAATCACTTGCTTGTAAATAGAACATGGCATTCAGTCCGAGCTGATACGATCGTATCTGTTTTCAATAAAACAGAATTCATCGAAAAAGAAAATGAAGATAGCGAGATTGAAATAAGGGATTTAAAGTGACTTATTAACGTCGCACTGAGAAGCAACATGAGGGCTATTGGTGACGAACCTCATAATTTGAAACCTCGGTCAAGTGACAAAGACGACACATGAACTGGTATATCTTCCTCCAAACTTCCACACCACGCCTACGGAAGGATTTTGCTCTCCGACAGATTTAAAGGCAGCCTCGGATGCAGGGCCGGTTCTTGAGTAACATCAAGGCTCGAACACACACACAAAAAGAGAGAGAAAGCTAAATGCTATACATATTACGTGATGTTATGTGCATATTACGTGAGATGTGACATAATAATTTTTAGAAATGTGTATTAATTTATTTACTTTTAGTAACAAAACAATAATTCTTTTTCAAATAATTCGTCCCCAAAATGTGAGTTTTTTAATTTTAAAAAATATCTTCGTTATATTTGGGATGCCATCATTTACTAAATTATTCATAATTTTTCTGTATATTATCTTGTTCCGGTTTAAAAGTGGATTCTAAGCTGTAACTGGTCATTTATTATTTGATAACTGACCATTTTATTTTAAAACTTCACTCATGCGGGAAATGGGTACTCCAGTTAGTATTGATATAAAACCTTTAAGGCTCTCGTCCACAGAAAACCAGGAAATCCCGAGCGTAATGTTAATCCTATGGAGTTTCTTATTTTTCTATTTACAGCTAGGGTATTGCTTTTAATTGCATGGAATTAAATGCATTCGAAAGAGCGGGAAAAAATGTATCTCTGGTTTTCGATTTTTTAAAAATGTTTGCAAGTATTTTTAAATATTTTCACGAGCATGGATTGCTTAATTAATTATGAATTACAGGCAGCATATACTCGACTTTCTGCTAAAAAATTAAGATTGATGAATTTGAAGTTACTTTTTTTTAACTATCCTTTGAAATGACTTTTTGACACGTATTGACGAAGTAAATCTCCAGAGTAAAAATATGGATTTGTCGAAAGATGTAAAATTATTAAAATCGTTAATATATAAACCAAAAGAGACTCTTTTGACTATTTATGACTCAAAAGCCAAGGAAGTGTCCTTTATAAAAGAGTATCAAAGTGTTCACAAGAGTGTTAGACAATGCAGTGTTAGGGTTATTTTGCTTGAAGGAAATAGAGACACCGACACAATGTTTGAAAACAGCCACAGCCAGAAATTTAAAATAGAGAGAAACCTTTTTACCAGTAATTAACTCTCTAATTTAAAATATACAAACGCGTAGTAAAAAATATGAACAGCTTTAAAAATGTTTGGATTTTTTGAAAATAATTCTTATTTGGATGAGACAGAAATTAAAATAGGACGCTTGACAATATGAAAATTTTACAATAAAAACATTAATGGAGAGGAACTGAACATGGAATGTCAACATTTCAAGTCATATATGATCTTTGATGGCGAAAAGCTGAAGAAAAAAACAAAGAGAATAAATGGAAAACAGAAAATATAATTTTACCAATAGAGATGAAGATGAAGAACAGTTGTTGAATGAGGGGACTGGAATTGGGATCAACACACTCCATACATGCAAGTATCATGAAAGACTATTCACAGTGTTTCTCAATATTGAAATATTAATGAGAATTTTCTTATCAATGATGATTACTAACGCGAGTGGCGAGCATCCATTTTCAAAACTCAAACTGGTCAAAAATGAATTGAGAAATCGTATGACTCAATCGCGTTTGAATAATTTAAGATTGATGAGTATTAAAATGAAATATTATTAACTCCTGGTTTTTTGAATTTGAAGAACTAATTAATGGTTTTACAAATTTAAAATGTAGAAAATGAATATTTACATAAAACCTCATTTTAATATAGATTGCTCTTATTGATCTGTATATGTATGTACACCAAATTAGATTAAAGGATCGCAAGTAGGGCCTATTTTTTCATAAAGGCCCAGGGCCTCAGGAAATCTTAAGACGTCCCTGTATGCACGTCAGGGTCCCTTATTTACCAGAAATTATAATACTTTTAAAATTTATTGTGAAGTGCATTTTATGCTATTTTTGTTTGTATGTGTGGGGATGCTCTGCTATTTGGTAATTATTAAAAATACTTCATGTCTTTTGTTGCATTTTTATTTCTAAGAAATAAATAAAATAAAAAAAATTTTATTCTTAATTGTTATAAAAAATTTATTCTGCAGGCTATATTTTTACTTCCAATTTTATTAATTTCATCAATGTAAGTAACAAAAATATGCAGATAATAATGATATTTCATTTTCGTTTAGTCTTAGATATTTATATATTTATGCAACTATATTGGAAAAGAAATTCATTTTTTTTTTTTTATTTCGTATATTTTTTCAGCTGTAAAAAAGTTTTACTGCGAAAATTAATCTAAATCGGCAAAATTGCAGTTGTTTTCATGCAGCATTCAAAAGTGATGAATCTATCTGAGCATATTTATTGTTTCATAAAGGAATTTCCTTAGTCAAAAAAAAAAAAAAAAAAAAAAATAGATAATTGCCGTAACTTCACAGAACCGGAGTGAAAAAAAAAAATAATGATATTAAATTCCTTTCATTAGTATGTGGCGCCATCTGTCATACGATTTGGGTATTGATTAATAACTGAAAGGAATAATGTTTGCTTTCTCCTATTTCGATATTATTTTCGAAAAGATAGATGCCCAAGAGAGATCAATGATATGTAGAAAACACAAAATACAATCACAAAAAGAGAAAAAGATATTTGACTAATGCTTTGAGTTTTTTATTGTGTCGTCTGAATAAAGGAATTTTTTTTTTTTATGTAATGTAATAACTATTCTGTATGGTTTTGAAATTACATTTCAAAAAGATTTCAGCCGTAAGGGAGAGGGGACGCAAAAAGTTTTCAATGACTAAAAATATTTTTTTTAATTATGAAAAAAAAAAATTTAAAAAAATGTGATTTTTTTCGATTAAATTTGATGCACATACTTAAATAATATTAATAAATCGCTCTTATGGAGTATAAAGTAGTATAGCTGATTAACATATTTCCACCGCAATTATAATCTTTGTGAACGGTATTCATAAAAACTAACATGAATCCATTTCAAGCACATAATCTTCCATAAAATCACATAAAATATTTAATATATTCACTGAGTCTGTGAAAAAGGTAATAGGCTTTAAAAGGACTTTTGTAGGTGCAAAAAATATCTGTGCGAAACTTGAGTGATCTGGATTTTAACTTAGCACTACTTAACGGCATATTTCCCCTAATTTTTCTTTAAAAAATTTTACAAATGAAAATTTACGTCGACTTCCAAAGGAAAAACAGCTATTCATACAAACACAAAATATTACCTAAGAAAATGCGTGCTATCAATTCTAGAGTAATGAATAAAATCAATATTGAACAATATCGAAAATTTATTTATTATATATGTATATAAGTCGGCATTGATTATCGCTTTAAAAGTGAATTTTTTACGCTTGCAATTAATATCTCTGATTAATATTATGATGTATAGCAGGAGTGACCAAGCTAAGCGGTCTTTTTAAGCCACATTTCAAAAATGGATATTGGAAAGAGCTATTTATTAAGTGTTGCCAGACTGAAAAATTATAAAATTATCCCGGGTTACTTACACTTAATTTTCCCCGAAATGACGCAGCTCAAAACAATTTTTTCGGTCACCTGATTATAGCCATAGAAGTTGTGGAAAACGACTTTCTTGGGGTTCTTAACCCTCTTGGGCTTTTATCCCCGCTTTGGATAAAAACATCTATTGTGAGACTGAACTTTGTTTCTGCGCTTGCCTGGAGATGATTTCGAATCATAAATTGGGGGAAATACTTTAAAAGCTGAAGCAATATAGCGAAAGAAGTTCTTATTAAATATTTGAAAAGGAAAATATTTAATAAGAAATTAAATTTTCTTAAAATTTAGAGCGCTAAAGCTTTTAAAAGTATAGGATAATTAAAATAAGATATTTAGAAACAAAATTTGTTGTTCAGAATTTTGAACACTTTAAGTTTATTATTGGAAGAAAAACGAAGTTTACTCCGTTTCTAAATTTGAAAAGTTCCATTTAACATTTAATATTGCCATAGAAACGGCCATATTAACCGTTACTACAGGGCACTCGTCTTCAAACTGCTTTCCGCAGTACCATAGCGTTCCGCGAGTCAAGTCCTGGGATTCCACGCGAATCAAAATAAAAATTCTAATAGAAAATTATAAAGCATTCACACCTGCTGAGCAGTCTTTATAAACTAAGAAATACAAAAGATACGTTTAATTATCGTTGAAAATTTACCAGAAGCTCTGATGTTCGCCATTGAAGGAAAGGGGACAACTTACCAATATATCAACAGATTGGACGTTAAAATCTATATTAAAACAAGAGCGATGTGATTGTCATTGTTTATTAACCTAGCACTGGGAAGCTATTCGAGGACTGTTGGCGACGGACCTCGTATTTTGGAATCTCGGTCAAGTGACGGTGACGACACCTGAGTTGCACCTTCCTCTCCAAACTTCCATGCCACACCTCAGAAGGTCTTTGAGCCTCGACAGATTTAATGTACATCAGCCTCGGGTACAGGGCAGATCTTTAGCAGCATTAGGGCTCGAACCCAAGACTCGACGAAAACCGCCAGCCTTAAGTCCGCGACCATGACCATGATGTTACCTTGGCAGCTTAAGCACAAGTGTAGTTCCCTATATCCTTGGCTGCAGTTTCATGCGGAATACCCAGAAATTTCTGACAGCTATAAACACTTTATAATACCTTTCCAAACAAAGTATTCAAGTGAGAAATCTTTTTCAACGTATGTAGCAACAAAAACAAACCTTAGAAACAAGTTAAATGCAGAATATGAAATGCTACTGTAGTTAATATTAAATAATAAAAGTTAGAATTAGACAGTTTGTGTAAGCAAAAAAATGCAAGTACCAACCCTATCGCATTAAATATAATATACGGGTAGGTAACACTTGGAGCATAAGTTAATGTTGTTAATGAGTAAATTACATAAATTTTATATACGGTATATTTTTTTAAATTAAAAAAATGCAATATTTTTCTTTGTCCTTACATAAAAGACCTATAACATATTGATCTACTTTCAATATTATTTCAAGATATATTTTTCTATGGGTGGAATTGGGCTCCCCGAAAACCTTGAGAGTTGAAGAAGTTATCTGTAGGGGCTGCAACGAGATTTGACATTCCCCCAAAAAATGGCACCATTTCATTAACTTTCCCCCAAACAGAGCTCATTCGATTACGCAATCACGGATGAGCTTTGTGAAGAGCGAATAAGAATAAACTATATATCCCGGAAATTTTTCCGCAAATATTTTTTATTTTAGGACTAAAATCCGGATTAAAAACAAGCACAGGTCTATTTTAACTCATCTACATTTAACTGAGCTTGCACGAACTGCCTTAAAACTCTCGTCTACCCGCCATTTTGATTTCGTGGACGTTATGCTAATTCTACGGAATTTCGAATATTTGATCTATTTGAATGCAATAAAGTGCATCTGAAAAAGCAAAAAATTATGAATGCATTTGTGGAATTACTTTTTTCCACCGATTATTAAATATATTTTTACCCTTATTTTAATGATTCGCTTGTGAGTTTTCTGGTCTTTAAAAAATATTTTTAAATATTTTTAAATTTCAGGGGGGGGGGAGTAATTCCACAGAAGCCTTCATTATTTTTTTGCTCTTGCAGATCCACTTTATTGCATTCAAATAGGTCAAATAGTAAAGATGTGAGAATTATAGTCGAAATTCCATAGGATTAACATTAAGCTGACGAAATCAAAATGGCGAGTAGACGGGAGCCTTAAGCACATTTCTAATGTTCGCACAAAGTCGACATCTGTATTTTTTGCATATATTATTTTTTCTTGGTTTGTTGAATATAAAAATGATTTTCTGAAAGCAAACATGCGGAAGGTAGATACGGCCATCGTGAGCCGGGGCATACTAGTGATTTTTATTTCTTTCCCATGGAGTTTACTTTCTTTTGCTTATTTTTGGACGCGCCTCCGGGATGCTTAAGCGATATTTCTTTAATTTCTACCCTTCTTCTTGTCAACCAGTTTTTAATCTTTTCTATTTTTTCGAATATCTGGACCACAGTTGTACCTTGTTTGGCGCAGTCTAGCCTCAACTGGCTCTTGCGCCGTAAAACTCTACCATCAATCACTCAATCACTAAGTTTTATTTTGTTCCATTTTTTTCACCGTCCGGATAACCGGATCAGCTCTGGTCCCAAATAATCGGACTTATCGAGATTTTACTGTAGTTGAAAAATATGCCAAGGCAACCCATTGTTGATATTTCATATAAAACTATTTTCTTAAAATGCAAGAAGGGAGGGTGATTGTCTTGGACGCCCGCTTTGACTATGTTATTATCCTAAAGTAACTTCTGTTTTTACAAAAGCTTAAAAAAACAGAAGACAGCAATATTTTTTCTCACTTTTAATTCGGCGGTGTGTGTATGTGCGTGACATTCTGTCACCAGGTACCTTCTGACGGTTCCAAGAATAGGTTACTGTCCTTGACTCCTTTGAGTTAAAACAACTATTTACTTTACAATCACTATTGAAACAAATGGTCTTCTGTGAAGTTATTTCTGTAAAAGAAATCGTCGTTTTTTTTAAATCGTCGGCAATTTTAATTAGGTTATTTTAGAATAAAAAAAGTGCTATGTCTATTTTTTTCTGGACTTTTTCTTCGGATACAAAAAATGTGATTGCATGTCTTGATTGATAGATAAGTACAGGGTTATTCAAAACGATTCAAACGATTTCAAAATTCCATATTTCCAACAAAAAAAAAACGATATGGAATGATAAGCAAAACAGGAATACAAAGAAAAACTGTAAGAAACTTTTTTCAAGTATTCGATATAACTACATTTAGTTACACGTATAATCCAATTCAATATGTAAATACCTGCCAAACACGTTGTAAGGTGTCTGTGGTAATTGATTGTGCAGCAACAGTAATAAGTTTTTTAAGTTCACATAAATTTTTGGATAATGTTGGCGCATACGCTTTATCTTTTACGTATCCTCAAAGGAAGAAATCGCATAGGGCCATATCAGATGACTTAATTGGTCAGCTGTGTAACTTCAAGTCATAAGATCTACTGTGATCGATCCAACTGCGAGGTAGCTCCGTGATAGCTTCTAAAAGAGCTTTCGTGAAATAGCTTCACGAAGAATACACGAGGGCTATTTATTGTTCACAATATGAAACTTCCCCGGTTTTCCTTTGCATTCATGTATTACTTATCACTCTTTGTCGTTTGTTTTTGAAAATATGGACTTCTGAAATCGGTTTAATCACTTTGAATAACTCTGTATTATTTTACTAAATCTGTCATTAATGATGTCTCAATTTTAGTTAATATTTCTTAATATATTAAACTTTTATAATTTAATTTAATTCTTAAGAAATATTTAAACATATCTATAGATGATTGATTATTCTATAGATATGTTTAAATAGTTCTTAAGAATTAAATTATGCATTTTTTTAATATAAAGAATGAAATAAGTGTTTACTTTCATTAGATTTACAAGTATTTTCTTCAAAATTTAACTAATTCAACTGATTAAGAAAATGATCAATGTGTTTTAATTTTTTGCTTGTCCATCATATCAGAATATAAATAATTAGCTGTTTGATTTCCAAGGCAAAAATTCAAAACATTAATCATTCAGCCATTAAAAGCTTTACAGTAGCAGAATGGAGACTATTTTTAAGATATTCTATCTTTCACTCATATTAAACTTTTTTTAAATTTTCAAAATTTAACCAAACAAATTGCTCTAAATATTATGTAACTTAGTTGGCAACACACCAAAAAAATCTGGGAATAGTGCAAGCTAATGAGATTTTGAAAGACGACGAAATATTGATTTGATACTAATATAGCGCTTAAGTAAAAACTATTAATAAAAAAAGAGAAAAATAAATTACTCAATGAACTAATAACTGTAAAAATACTGTTTATTTTTGATTTTATATAATATTGTATGGGAAAATTTATTATTATGCTTAGCCTTGACGTGATCTTGTATGGATATTTACTTACACATCAAAAGACGCTGACAAGAATTTATAAATTTCATCCATTATTCTGTTTAGGAAATATTCATTTTATTTCCAAGTTTATCAGCTGAAGTTATATTTTTATTCTAGAAACATAAGCCATTTTTAATTTTTGTTCTAAAAGTTATTCTATTTAATCTACTAAAAATAAGTAAATGTAATTCAGAGAACAGGATATTGAAATCTCTGTTTTGATTCATATAAATGTACTTTTTATTTCTAAAAAAATGCTTTTTTCTTCAACGATTCCATAAACTAAAATTATTTTCAAACTGAATAAATGTAAACATTTCATAAAAGGTAATGTCGCAGGTCTTAGAGTTTTAAATTCTATTTGCAGAAAAATCTGAGACCCAATGAGGAACCAGATAACTTTTTCAATTACTAGGGATCTTATTATGATTAAGAAATGTTCCCTCTTCATCGTCTAATATAAGAAATGTTCTTCTACTTCATCTAATTCAACCAATGTGCAATAATTTTCTTCTAAAAAGTCTTTCTCTGAAAATAATAAGATATAACGCAATTCTTGCAACTCCACAAAGCGCAGTGAATTTCGAGAATTCCCACTGAAACGAATGTTCCATTCACCTGAATAACGTCTAAAAAATGCTATCGTTTTTTTTCCTTGCAAGTCCATAAAGCTAAAAATATGCTCCGAATGGAACAAATGCAAAATATTTTTAGTTCTTTCTCTGCTGCACGTTTGGAAGTATGCCATCCTGAAGAGCATCGTTCTCAACCCCGCGGACTTCCGGAAGCCTTTCAAGGTTTCTTCATTGAAAAAACCCACGCGGACGCCTTTTATTTTCGTTTTTTGAAGATCCTCGCTTTTATGCGCCGCATTTGTACTTTGTCGTGTGAGCTTCGTTACTTCTGTGTGATGAAGCAAGATTCCTCGGATGAATCATTATAATTTCATTAAATTTGTTCGTTAAATCCGATTCAAGGCTATGCTAACACTGACAAAAGCTGAAGTGATAAAACAATCAACAGAAGGTGGAAGGGAGATTGGACATCCTCCCCACAAGTTTTTTGAAACATTTTACGTCTTAAAACTTATTCTTTCTTGGAAGTTTTTTATATTCAACTTCAAAACAATATCATATATGGACAAAATTATTCTAGATATATATCCAGGATACAGATGAAACTATGCCCTTTTTTTAAAATGGTAACCAATAAAGTTTGAGAAAATAATAAGGTTTAAAAAGGTATTATATAATTTAAAACTCAGTAGCCCAACGAATAAAATCTATAATAATTTATTAGAAATTATTCGTCGACAAGCAATCTGCGCTGAAAGAAACATTAAAAAAATCTTTAATGATTCCTTCAACCGATGATATGGATTTCATGAATGTAATGTCAATCCAATAGAATTTCTACTACTGTTATCAAATCTGTATTATATCATGTATTTGAATGCAAAGAAAAGAATCCCAAAGAACAAAAAATAATGAAGGTTTCTGCTGAATTGCGTTTTTCCTCCGATTTTAGAAAATATTTTAGAATATTTGTTAACGATCGGAAAACTCAAAAGCGAATCATTAAAATAGAAGTAAAAATATTTTTGAAATTCGGTGGAAAAATGTAATTCCGGAATAACAATAAAGATTTGAGGACAGTAGTAGAAATTCCACAAGATTAACATAACGTTCACGTAATCGAAACAGTATGCAATTAGACGTGAGCCCTAAGCTAATCTCCGGTAAAATTTCAAAAATGATCATAGTGCTCTTATATATATATATATATATATATATATATATATATATATATATATAT
>BMAW01064220.1:2009953-2057186 GCA_019974015.1 Nephila pilipes | reverse complement strand
TTTTTTACATTGCTATTACAAATAAATAACATACAATTGAAATCGAGTCTAGTTTATTTGAGCACGAAAATTTTTGAAAAAAAAAACGAAAATAGAATCTTAAAGCGTTTGAAAATTATATATATTCTAAGACATTTAAATCAAGCTTAACATTAAACATGTTTGAACTTTTCTCAATTTTTGTAAATGAATAGAAAAGGCAAATAAATAAATAACATTCTTAAATTCTTCACTTTTTTTCAAAAAAAAAAAAAAAAACAGTCAGTTTTGAATAAGATAATGAAGTTCAAAAATAAAATTTTAAAAAATTAAGGGTTAAAAATTCAATATGCCTCACAATATTAGTTGAGCAAGTGGAGGAATTTTATTTGTTGCATGTATTTAACTATGGAGGTAGCAATTATTTTTAAAATCCATTCCCAAACAATATGTAACCTATGAAATTACAATGGCGACAGTACAATTGATTTGCAAAATATTTCCATTTGACGTTATTTTCAGTAGTTTTTAGAATTCTACGCTGGTGTGCAAAATTTACGCAACAATGTAAATTTTAAGCAGAAACAGGAAATTGCAGTAAAGCGGTTATTGCGATCAGTACAATGAATGCGCAATTCAGTAGAAAGGTGATGCGTATGCAAATGTCCAGAAGAAAAAGAAAGAAAGAAAGGCGATGTGGGTATACGCAAAACGCATGCGGTCGGCAAAACTACAAAAAAAGGAAGAACGGAGGCACAATTAATGACATTCGCTGCAAGTGAAAGTTCTTTCGTGAAATATGGCGAGAAGATATCACCTGGACGACTTCACACGTGGATTGTTTTTAGAAAATGGTGTCAATACAAATTCGTGGGCATAAAATAAAGGATATATGGTGTAAGATTCAAAATATTGACCTTATACAACATTATAATTATAATTACATTTAGTTTGCTTAAGGTATATTTACCTTGCTCATATATACTTAATTTAATATTTTATCGTCTGCTTTTATTTTAATATCCGAACAGACTATTATTATTAACTTTAGTAATTTATCGTTTGCTTTTTTTTAAAAAAAATTTAATTCAATAATTGAATCTGTATGGCAAAATCGTCAGTTTTTATTCTTTATGTTTTGCTTGATGAAATAAAAATGCATTAGGAATTTGATGAAGGCATTTTCTTTTCTTGGAGTAATTGCTTTTGGTAAGCCTGGGGCTCGGTAGTACGCTAATTAATATTCATTTAAATACGATCATTAATTACTACATTCTACACTAATTAATATTCATTTTATGCTCTATTTTTTCGAGAACTTAACAGAAAAAAATGGTAGCAATTGTTAAAATGAAATTAGCAAAGCCAATTTCAATTTTTTAAACATTTTTTTTTTATATTTTGATTAATTTTTAAAGAACAAATAGAATTTTTGCTAATTTTCTGTCACAATAATATCATTATGCGCCCAAATTACTAATATATTGAGCTGCACTAAAATTCGCATTGATAGCATGAATACGGTTTGACTGCTAATGAACACGATGCATGAAACGAACGAAACATGCTCAAAACCAAAGCGAATAAAGCTACCAGCGCTAACACCTAACAGAATTAACTAAAAAAAACATGAAAGTGCGTATGTTTGGCATATATTACGTATTTACTCACTTGTTAGTAGTATAATAGGTAATTATAAACACGTGCTCAAAAGTATTGCTATTTTACATGTATACACCATTCGTTTCTTTTCTCTGTTTTCTCTTTTCAAAATGGATGAACATAATAAAATATTTTATCATAAAACTGATAAGAAACACTGCAAACGAAAAGATAATACAAAATGACTCTATTGTATGGATCAACGTTAATCGAAGAAGCCCTAAACGGAATCTCTCTTACTGTATATCAGTTTAAACGCATCAAAAAGTACTGAAGAAATTGTATTTTAGAATTATAATTTATTTTATAGACAAAAAATTAGCACTATAGCATATCATTTCACATTTCACTTATTTTATCTTATGATAATCAAAATGAATGTAATTTGAAAAATTTAAATTGCACTTACCACATTTTTCAAAGTTGATTGCTCTAACATAACTATTGACGATCAGGCATAAATACCCTAAAATAAAATATAAACTCTTCATCCTGTTAAACTGTTTTTGAAAATATGGGATACAGTAGGAAACTGAAGCTATATGAATGTGAGGGAAAGTCGTATGCTTTATTTATAGGCGAAAATAACGATCATATCGCTTGTTTTTCCTCACGGAATCAGAATACACTTAATTTTTATCTAATTCCTAACTACCAACTTTCGGGTTTCATTTTAATTGTTATTAGCGGCATAAAATCACATCTTTTGTTATACGAACTAGAAAATATCTTTGAGGACTAAAGAGAATTTTCACTTTCAAGTTCGGAGATACTTCCCTAGGTGTATTATCTCGATATTATAATTCTCAACGAAAGAAATATCAAGATAAACAAATATTGCTTTCAAATAGAAAGTGTTGAAAAATGATATATTGTTAGAGGAACTTATCTGTATATTGTTTGTATTTACTTGCTCTTGAAAAAACACTTGAAAGTAGATAATTTATGTTTTGAGGAATACTCGAATAAGTTTTACTCCGATTGGTATCAGTTCCTGTTCAACAAAAATAGAGGTAGAGAAATATTAAACTAGTGCGTGTTCTACAAAAGAGGTTCGTATTAAAGTTCGATTTTATGTACAAATAGTTTTAATTAACTTACCAGGCGAATCCAAATAATAATAATAATAATAAATCATATATTTTGCAGTTAATTATAAAAAATTTATACTTTATCTTATATATGATGACAATTAAGTATTTTATAAGTAAAATTGTACTAATTTATAAATTAAAATAAAAGATCTATAATAATCGGTATGAATGTATTAGTGTCAGAAAATAAATCTGAAATACATTTAATTTTAAATAATTTTAATAGGTTTCAGAAAATTCTAAATTGTTCACTAATTCAGAGAATGATTGGTAATACTAATAATAAATTCAATAACAATTTGAAAATTAGTTTTCCCATTCAATTTTTTTCTGTTCTAGTTGTTAAGTCGTAATTTTTAAATAAAAGATTATTTGTGACTTTTAATGGTAGTTAGTAGATTTTAGTGTGCCATCTTGGGAATCGATCTCAACGTATAATCGATCGTCGATACGAAACACGCAATAATTCAAACCAATTACCTTCCACGATTACCAGCCTTGAAATTGGAATACACCTCCCACTACGCAGTTCTCCTCTCAAAAGAAGGGAATCTCAACTTTTTCACCCAAAAAAAATTGTTTTTATAATTATTTCATTTCGATTTTATTTTTTATTTTTTTTTTTTTTCGAACAGGAAAATATCCTCAAAACTTTTCAAACCTGTACTTTTATACAATTTAAAAATATTTTTTCAGCCCATAAGACTTCTTATTGAGATTGAATTTAGTTGTAAGTTGATTCTGAAGAAACATTTCTTTTTAACTTTAAAAAAATTCAAAAAAAACTTTACAACATATTAATTTTATTCAAAATTATAATTCTTAAGTATATACTTAACTATGAGAAAATCATTTCCTTTTAAATGCATAAAATTAACCAATTTTGTTTATTTTTTGGTAATACTCTCTCAAACTTAATTCTCTTCAAGCGATGCGATCAAAATATTTTGTAATCAATGATTTTATTGTAAAAGAACTTAGAAATTAAAGAACAGATTTTAAGGACATGTATTTGAAAATATTCGAAAATACTTTAAAAAGTTCTATACAAAGAACAAATTTAACCACCCAAGGTGCACTTTTTCTTATAATTATTATTAAATTACTCAATTAAATATAGGAAATAAAGTAAACGATGAAATATCGAGAAATGGACAATAGTCAACTTTTCCGATATTAAAATTAAAGGAAACGATAAATTATTTAAAAAATTGAATATTTAAGCCAAATGTTATTAAAATTAAAGCAAATGATAAATTATTAAATTGAATATTATATCAGCTAAATGTAATTAAAATTGAAAGAAACGATAAAAAATTGAAAAGGGATCTGGTACGCCAAAGCGCTCCTTCTAAAATAATAGCCCCTTAGTTGACTAACAAGTAAAAACTGCTCGTGGAGAAGAGCTTCTAATCCTTATATCTTACTTTGTATTTTTTATTTCTTATTCCCATAAAGTTTTTATAAATACCAAACATTTTCTTTTATTTTTCGAAATTCAGTTCGAACAGATATTCAAGACATTTTATATATTACGCATTATTTCATTAATTAATTTGTTACATTAATTTGACAAATTAACTTTTGAAAAAATACATAATGTATAAAATGTCTTGAATATCTGTTTGAGTTTCAATAAATTTGGCTTGTGTTTGGCACAGTAAGACCCTTTGAGGATTCAGTGCCAAAAATTCAACCAACAAACATAAATTTGAAAATTTACTCTGAAAAATCCACTACGATTCTTATAACTCACAATTAAGAAAAACCGAAGTTTTTCTGTAAACTCCTAATTTTTTTTGTTGGATTTCATAAATGTTAAAATGAAAAAACTTATCATTTCATCTAATTCTCATTTTCAGATAAATAAAGAAAAATATTTTGAATACGCTTTTTGGATGTTAAATTAAATATGAAATGTAAGATAATAATTTAATTTAAAGAAACTATTGTAATTTACGAAATGTGTCCCTGCACCGAGAATATAAAAAAATTGACATAAATATACAAATTAATAATTTTGAATACTACTAAGATTATAATCAGATTTAAGAAATGATGTTTCATATACATTTAATTTAGTAAAGTTTTAAATGTATAATGTAAATTATTTAGAATATGGGTGTGTGGGTATTTTATATTTAACTCTAAGCAATATTAAAAAGAATACAGGTTTACAATAAAAAATATGTAAGAAGTTTTAACTCAGATTCAAATCTGATTTTAAAAAAATAAATTCTCCATATATTTTTATTTTGGTAAAAGATTTAAAAGTGTACTGGAAATTATTTAAAACATGGATGTGTGAATATATTATATTTAGCTCTAAAGAAATGTTAAAAAGAATACATTTTTACAAAAATAAATTTGCAGGATATTGTTTAAAAAAGAAAAAAAGAAGTGTGAACTAATAAAAAAAATTATCAAAATAAATTATTCCAACTTTAGCAAACATAAACGTGAACAAATATTAAGAACAGCAACAAAAATTAGAATATAAATGTTCATTTTATTTTAAATAAAAAAAAAATGTGATAATAATTTACATTTTTTAAAACTATTCATGTAACAGCGATACACATAAACAAAAAAAAACTATTATTCCAGAGAAATTAAATATTAGAATGTAAAAAAAATAGAAGAAATACATTAGATGCAACAAGAGGATATTGTGAATTTTAGACATCACGCAACTGCTTCACCAGTAACTGCATAACATCCTAACTGTTCGGAATTTGATGTTGTTAATTGCACTTCTATCCAAAAGCTTCCCTAAAAAAAGAAACAAAAGCACTGAAGAGTGTTTACATGTAATAAAAAGTCATACATTTTACTTTATTATTGTATAATTTCTTTTCAAAGTACAGTCATAACAGACTGAAATATTCTTGATTTCTTTATTCTTTTGATTTCTTTAATAACAAACAAGAATTAATCACTAATTTCAAAGATTAAAAATTGACTTTTGGGTTCACAATCTAACTAAAGATTTTAATAATTTTTGACGTTTAATATGTGTAATTTTACGAGTAACTATTTTTCGTAACAATTTTTGCAATTTTACAAACTATACTCTTTTTAGCCACTCATGTATACTGAAACGAAACTTTTTTGAAATAAAAAATCACATTAACAACTATTTGTAATTTAATAAAGCCATATGACATTACTTATAACTAGTCTAATATAGGATTCCGTACCTTCCAATCCATAGCCCATAAAGAATCGAAATACCAGGGTCGTACCCAGAATATATATTATGAAGTGTCCAAATAAATAAACCATAATGAACAATTTAAGCCTTTTATTCTTTTATTTAATTCAGAACGGTCAAACAGTAATTCTAAAACAAAAATTTGTTTTCGATGTGACATACAGAGTTATTCAAAAGGATTCATTCGATTCCAAAATATCATATTTTCAAAAATAACCGACAAGTAATCATAAGTATTACATGAATACAAAGGAAAACTCTAGAAATTTTATATTATGAACACTAGGAGGAGCTCGGGCGTTCTTCGTGAGATTATTTCACGAAAGCTGTTTAAGAAGCTTTCCCAAAACTACCTCATGGTTGGATTGGTCTTAGTGAACTAGATAACTTGATGTTACACAGCTGGCCACCTGGTCACCGGATATGGCACTGTGGGATTTCTTCCTTTGAGGTGCTAGGGAAATATGTGAAAGATAAAGCTCACGTACCACAATTGCCCACAGATTTGTGTGAAAATAAACAGCGGATTTCTGCTGCTCCGCAATAAATTACCAATAACACTTTACAACATGTTAGGCAGGAATTTATGTACCGAAACGACATTATACGTGTTTCTAAAGGAATTTATATCTAACACACTTGTAAAAAAATACTCTCTAAATTTTCTCTTTGCATTTGTGCATTACTCATTATTCTGTTGCGTTTATTTATAAAAATGTAGAATAAATAAATAAATTGAATCATTTTAAATACCCCTTGTTCTCGCATTTTGCAAAGTGCCCAAATAAATTGAGAACAATGAACAATTTAAGCCTTTGATTCTTTTACTTAATTCAGAACGATTAAAAAGTAATTCTGAAACAAAAAATTTCTTTCAGTGCAATTTATTTGTGAAGATCATTCAAAAAAAAAAAAAAAAAAAAATTAAAAAAAAAAAAACAAAAAAAAAAAAAAATAGAATTTACAACAACGAGCAAAAAATTAAATTTCGAAGCTGTGACATCATTCGTGACCTCTTAGCCACCGTCAAGGCCACGGACTCCCGGCCGCCGTTGTATTCATCAAGTAGTAGGTTTGAGCCCTACAGTCAATAAATAGGTGCCATGTAGCGGGGGTGATGCACGTTAAATCTGATAGGGGTCTCAGGTCATCCCGTTTGAGTAGTGTGGAAGTTTGGAAAGGGAAGTGCTGACTCAAGAGTCGTTCTCCAAAAGAAAATGGTTCATCGAGGTAAAAAATTTTTAGGTGACTTGGTACCCTTTGAATTTTTTTTAAATTTACGCATTTAAAAATTGGGTTTTACCATGTATGCAATGTTTCTATTTAAGAAAATCAGTATATATGAAAATTTAGATAGAATGTTAAAAAAATTTGAAAAATTTTAAAACTTTACTCTTCCTGTATTTATTAATGTCTTCAATCGGAATTTTTTTTTTTTTTTTTTTTTTTTTTTTTTTTTTTTTTTTTTTTTTTTTTAAAAAATTTTTTAAAAAATTTTTGGTTTTTTTTTTAAAATAACTACTTTTTTTTTAAAAAAAAAAAATGCTCAAAAGTATATGCAAAAATTCAACAAAACCTCCGATATCACTTATATTTACATTTTTTTTTAAAAAAATGTATTCCTTATTTCAAAATGGATCCCTAAACTTGTTACTTGCATTATATGAATATTATACATAACGCGATGTTAGGAAATGGAAGAGATTAGTAAATATTTATGGAAGAGAGTATTTAAAATACATTGGTGTATTGAAAAAACAAAAACTGATAAAAAAAAGTGCTTTAAAGCTTATAACTTAGAAAAACAATTATTATATGTGTCAATTAACTTAAAATACCATTTAAAGCATTAAATATATTTTTCCTCGGTTGTAATTTCATACTTAAGTAGTTTCAATGCATACTTTTAATAATTTATACTTTTCTTCTGAATATTAGTTATACGTGACTAACAAGGCACAAGCATTACACTTCTTACTTTCGAGCCGCAATTAAGTGATCGACATCTAAACAAGAATCCCATTCTTTACAGCCGTATCTCACCAAGTAAAGTGTGCCACGACTCTATCTGTATTATGATATTTATAAATATTAACCACCAACCACTACTTTTCACTTGTGTGTTCGTCTACGAAAGGCTCTAAAGCGTAGGTAGTATAGTAGTAAAGTCGCAGTTAGAAGAATCAACAAGTTGAATAATGAGAAGGCTTCAGCCCAAATTCAAACTGACTGTGAATGTTATTATGGGAAAGTTTAAGAGGAAACTGGAGCTAAAAGGACAATAACTTAACAATATAAGACGTTGCCAGTTAAAGGTATTATAAGGATTTTAAGGGGCATTCCTACAAAACAATTACAGCTGGATCTGGAGCAGCTCGAGGTAAGAGTCGTCTGATATATAGTTACAAGGATCATTGTAGATCGTCTTTTGAATACAAGAAAGATCCAAACAATTAAAAAGTAGTTTCTTTCAGAGCAAATGGAAATTCATTCTGAGACTTTCTAGCAGATACACTATGTTTCATTTAACACAACAATAAACACATTCAAGTAAAAATGCACGATAGCACAAATTCAGAGTGCGCTCAATCACTGGTCACAACAATTCAAATCACATAATCATAATATCGAATTAACATGTATAGTCTTCACATACCGCATGCTCCCTTCCAAGCATATTCACACAATAGCTCATTTAGTTGTATATACTCATAAGAGAATATCCTAGAAGGTTCTTTCCCCCCAGAGGCATCAAGAAATGTTGCCTAATTTGGCGAGATGGTGTCATTTGGCGACCAAATTTTTCGTCCAGTTTGTCGTCGATATCACCCCTACCTCAATAACATTATACATGCTCTCATCTTGTTTTTTAAATGGTTTTTCCTAAAATGGTGTTTGCTCTGCAGGAAAGACAGCATATTAGACTTTCGTGTAACAATACGTAGAATAAATAATAGAAATTTATTTACTGAAGTTTGTGTTTCAATTATGAGTTCATTCCTAAAATTTTAGCCAAACTATGCTTCTGCTGAAATGGGCTAGAATACATCTTCCCTCATTTTATAAAAATTCATTCTGTTGTTTTTAAGAATATTTACTAATTGCTTAAATAAGGTCTACAATATTGTAATAATTTCAACAATTATTTGAAAGCTATTGATAACTAATTGATGAACTACTTATTAATTAATTGATTGATTAAGCTCTAAAAAAACAACACTAAGGCTATTGGTGACGGACCACGTAATTTTCAATCTCGGTCTAATGACGAGGACAACACCTGAGCTGCCACCTCTTCAAACTTCTGCACTTCGTCACTGAAAGAATTAGGAGCCTATACATATTTTGTGTGCATCAACCCCTCTGCATAAAGAACTTTCAACGGAAAGAGGACTCGAACCCACGACTGGTCGGAAACAAAGCTGACCCTGAGACCGAGGCCATAATCACTCGCGGCCACCATTGATAACTTCACACAGAAGAATGTACCAGCTTTATTTAATATTGTAACAATGATTTCAAAAAAAAAAAACATTTATCCGCTCACTAATTATTTTTAAAATATTTGTGGGGTTTTTTTTCCCATTTAAAGGTAAAAAATATCTTGATTTTTTTTTAAGGGGGAAACGTCTGATATTTAAAAATTTTCAGTTTTTTTAGTTTATTTTTTAAGTTAATGTGTAAATATGCTCATTAACTTAGTAACTGCACATATTTATAAAAAAATATACATATCATGCTCTGTTACATAATCAGATAATACGGAAAACATAGTATCTTAAACAATTTACGGATGTAAATACAAAAACAAAGGGAAAATTATATTACCGATGCAAACCATTTGGCTATTCCACTTAAAGGCGGGAGAGGCGTGACAAGGTTCTCAGCTCTAAAGATCTGAGACTTGATTGGACATCCGCATTTGTTGCTATTGGTGATGAAGGGACAATGGTCATCAGAAAAGCTGTTAAACAACTTGCAGTGTTCGATGTCACTAAAATTAATAATCAATATAGTTATTTGGGCATGTACTTCAGTAGAAAGAAACAAGATTTACTCAGAGAACTTTATTACTATCCTTCTTTTATTACTACAAAAAACAAAATTATTCACTTGTAATGTAAAAATCAAGAATTATTAAATGGTAGTATGCGGATGTGGTATATTGACAGAACATTGCACACTACGTCATTGATTTACTTTAATGCTGGATAAAGGATGTAAATTGTTTGTGGAACATGTACACGCTAACGTGAACACATATCTGTACAAATTATACAAATAAAACGTGCCACAGGTACTCTTAAAACACAAATTATTATATATCTCGAAAGAGATATATAATAATTTCGGAGACATATCTCGAAAGAGATATGTCCACAGTGATGTCCGATACAACTATGAACAAGCAGGGGGGCACCATCAACAATATCATCCAGAAGTTGTCGAGGTAAGTTTTCCCGTTCATCTTTCAGTGCATGGATGAGGGTGTTCCTGTTTATTGGTGGTTGATGTCTAGAAACAAGACGACGCACCAAGGCATTCTGGGAAGCATGTTCTAAATCTGAGAAACATATTGGCCAGACGAGAAGTTGAATATCCTAGCTGTCTAGACAAAACTTGTGAGATAACACGTTGCGTTACCATCCACATGGTGGAATGTATCATCAAAGGCAGCATGAAAAAGACGAACATAAGGCAACACAACTTCATTAGTATTGATCAGTGTTCCTAATTCCAACTAACATCACATGTAGTGATGTGTTAACAATCATTTTGAAGTTGGCTTATGCTATGATATTAGAAGTATACTGGTGCCTTGAACAGATATTTTGGGATCTATAAGCACTATAACTCTCAAACGAGATCATTTGACGTTTACAATCAGATGAAAAACTTAATCTATTCTCATCTGAGAAGAGCACACATTATCAATCCTCCTTCGATGCTGTCAACACTATTGCAAATGGTTGCTATACTACTTTCTTGTCAGAGAAGCATACACAACAGGTATTTGGGCATGTAATCATACTTGTCGCAAGTGCTTGGAAACAGTTTTGCGCAATTTCTGAGCAGTTGTAGCAACAGGTTTATTTGTCACTTGACTAGCTGTGATTTGAGGGTTCCTCTTCATTGTTGAGACGATATACCTGACGTCTGTGAAGGTATTATAGAAAGTATGATCTTCCAGCTTGCATGTGCTACACATTCTACTTGTGTGAAATGACATTCAAGTCGGGAAATATTACTGCGAGCGATTTTAAATTCTCTTGTAACATCCGTTGATTGTCGCTCTATTTCCAGATTTCCTAATTTTACAGTATGTAAAATCATCTACATTATGTCTTCTGCACATATTCAAAATTTCACAATAATCAATTTATTGCTTCGTATTCAGATTTCACTAAACCCAAAGCTATCTGCACGCGCCGATAACAATTAACCCCCTTGTAGGCGTTATCACGTGAGCCACATTCACAACAAATAAAAAAATATTTGCATTAACATCTGGTTTCCGCATTGTTCCCGCAGTAAGCTAATTAATTCATGCCAATGTGCTAGCGCGATTTGGTAGTTGTCAGCGATGAGTTTAAGATCTATACATAAGTTTTGTCCATCAGCGTATTATGTGTTATGACAGAGATTGACGACCTGTATCACACGATGAAAACAACAACTCAATCAAACTATTCATTATCTTAATCCCTTTTTATTGATAGAAACGTATATATCAATATGCCTTTTTTCTTTTCATTTATTATTTTTATAAACTTGTGATGTTGGGTTGTATCGCAATTTATCTTTCAACTGACTCCTTGGTTTTTTTTCCTGATTGTGTTTGAAATTCAAAATTCCTCCTAATGAAATGAAACATGACTTATGTAGATACAATTTAAATTAAGAAGTGCAGCTAATATAATGGATAAATTTCATTTATAAACAGAGAAAAAATTGAACAGAGAGAGAGCAGGAGATAGAGAATTGAAATTATTTAAAGTCTACATCCGGACCAGCTACACGTAGCCTTAGGAGCATTAGGCCCCACCATAGAAGGGATTGGAAAAGGATTCAGGATTCAAACCCTCATTTATATAAAGGTTAAGGAAACGAATCTTGTTTGATCAAATAAGTAAATCGTACTTAGCAAACTTTAGTTCAGGCACGCTTAGGCAGTTCAATCACACAGAAAGTAAAGTAGAGGAAAATATTAATCGTCACTTTTAATGTAATAGATTGGTTATCATCATGATAGACTTTTGATTTCTCCAGACTATTATTCTTGACTCTTTTAGTTCAGTTAAGTAAAAGAAGATAAAAAATACTACGCGAGCCTTGTATAAACTGACTGAAGCTTTGTAGCTTTTTTGCAATTAAACTTTGAATGTGTGTGACCATCTTAACTTCTTTTGTGAGTATTATCGATTTCCAATGCCATATTGATTAATCGAAAATTGACCGAATTTTTCTTATTTTTCAGTAATTTTTCCCACTCATATTTATAACAATGAAGATTCTTCATTACAAAGTTTCTGGAAATAAAGAATAGTTTTTTTTCTTCTTAGTCACCCAAGGGGTTATTGTTTTTGATTACCACAACATGGCTTAGCTGACCACCTTTCAAATTTTATAGTAGAATTTATTTGCGAATATGTTTGTTCATCAGTAATGAACTTAATTTTCAAAAACATGTCATAATTAATTTATGCTAAATTTTTTTTATTGGATTGAAATTAAACATTTATAAAAATTAAGTATTTTATTTTCCTATTAAATGATGTGTTACTTCAAATCGTAATTAATCAGGAATAAAAAAAATGACTCAAAATATGAATAAACATTTTCAGAATTTAAAGACAGTTATTTCTTGGCCTCAAGATTTTCGAACTATTTCTTTTTAATTTGGCGTTTTTCTTCGAATGTTTTTGGGTCAAATTATTTTAATATAGAATTGCCATTATAATCCAACAAAGGGTCTTTTGTAATAGATCGCATAGCATAACAAACTAAATTAAAACAAATTCTATTTAATGCGTTGCAAAGAAAAGAGTTCCTTTGGTGGCGAAACCTGTTTTTTCTCAAAGCATTCCATAGAACACTTTCTTTTATTATTATTGTTATAATTCTTTATTTCAAAACATATAATTTTCAGACGATTTTTAACTTCAAAATATTTCCCCTTTTTAAATCAATTCGATGAACAGCTTTCAGCAAAATCAATAACATTATTTTATATTATTGAGGAATGTACCTGTATTTTGTGGATGCGTGCTTTACAAAACATTGTTTAAAACATGGAATTTTAAGGTCGTAACCGGCCTTTTGACGCTGAGTTTTTATTTAAAAATACGCAACAGTAAGCTTGAAATTTATTGAACAACATTGAGGAGAGCAGCTACAGAATTAATCTTATACACTGAAAAAATTTTGAAAAAAAAAATTATTGCTTTTTCTAGCTTTTATAGTTCAGTGTTATGAACAATAATAAATATGCGTGAATGAAATTCTTCATTTGTGTATATATACTTGTATCTTTTGTTCTATAATTCAAAAATCAAATGTATTTTAAATAAGACCACTCCAAAAAAATCTAGGATTGCATTTTTTTTATTTGATTATTTAACGTGATGTGCTTATGTCATTTAGTCTGAGCCATTTCCAGTGTAAGAAAATACATTGAATATAAAATAAAAATATCTAAAACTCACCATCCCATGGGCACCACGCAAGGGGCTGCAAAGAATACTTTCATGCCTAATATATTAACAAATTTCCAGGCCTTGACTTTTAATCGGGCGCCAGCAGGAATATCTTCGTGCAGATCGGCATCGATTGAAAAGGTGATGTCTTTTCCACTTAACTGTATTGGCTCCGGAGAAACGCTTAATTTTCTAACAGTTAAAATGTGTTTTCCTGAACCTATGGATAAGAAAAAAAGCTGTCTGTACATGAAATGTCATTATCTTCGTCAATTGTCAAAGATTCTGAACACTTACGCAAAAAGAAACATCGTTTTTTTTTCATGCGAATTCGAAATGTTGTAAATCATGTACGAGAGAGTATCGTAAATTTTTAATCATTACTAGAAAATAACCGAGATCACAGAATAAAATTAATTCTGCACGTTAATTGATCCTTATGTACATAATGTTGTAAATGACAATCATTCATGTTGATTTGTTTTGTTTCAGAAAGCCGTAGATTGGAGTAACCAGCAGTATGGAGAATATATGAGTTCAAACTACCGAGTTCTACAATGACGCTGAGGTATAATTTCTGCATAAATTCTGATGATTCAAAAATGAAAAAGAATTAAATTTTAAAAATTTGTATTCTGAAAAGAATTACTATTAAAAAACGAACCTTAGACAAAGTAAATTTAGATTAACAGAAATACATATTAACAATTTATCATTTTCTATCGAAAGACAATTATGAGTGGTTTATTTTTTTAGAGGTAAAGAAGACTCAAACCATTGAACTGTCCAAAAAGTTTTGTAAAAAAATATGCAAATATATGTATGAAGGGATTTCTCAAAGTTTGTGGATTATTATTAAGAAATAACTTAGATATCTGGATAAAATTTATTTTGAAGATTAATTAATCTTTATGTATATAATGTTATAAATTGTAGCTATTTATATTGATATGTTTGGTTTCAGAGTGTAGAATGAAATAACTGGCAGTATCGCAAAGTCTTAATTATTACTAAGAAATAATTGAGGTAGAATACTTCAATCTAGGACTTTCTGAATCCAAATAAATCAGCATTAAGAGCTGTAATTTATACTGCTGTTTGTAGAAAATGCAACACCATGAAAGAATCATCAGAATCAAATGAAATTTAATGCAGAAACGACTTGTACTGATACAAATAAATGATGAAATTTTCAAAACAAAAGAAACAAATTAAGCGTCCGAAATCAGTATTTGGTGCAGCCACCATGCGCTGCAATAAGTGCTGCTATACGACGTGGCACGGAGTCAAACAGATGTTGAATATCTGCTTGAGGAAGAGAATTCCATATCGCTTGTATGCGCAACCAAAGTTCGTCTTTGGAAACTGCAGGACGCGGATCACGAGCGAGACGCCGACCAACCATATCCCACACGTGCTCAATAGGCGACATATCCGGTGAATAAGCAGGCCAAGGAAGAAGTTGCATGCGTTGTGCTGAACAGAAGTCTCGAACAGTCCGCGCAACATGTGGGCGTGCATTATCCTGCTGAAAGATAGCTCCAGGGATGCCTTGAAGGAAAGGAACGACTTCGGGCTGTAGCACTTCACGGACGTACCTGTTGCTATTGAGATTACCCTCAATTCGTATCAAATTGGATCGTCCATGATACGAAATCGCACCCCAGACCATAACTCCGGGTGTTCGACCACTATGTCGTTCAATAATACACTCAGGAAGGCAGCGTTGACCGGCATAACGTCTAACACGAACACGGCCATCATGGGTCCACAAATTGAAGCGTGATTCATCTGAAAAGACAACTTGGTGCCAATCAGCTCGCCCGTCTCTGTGCTCAAGAGCCCACTGCCGACGCAGCCGTCGATGATTCGCCGTGAGGGGAATCCTGTATAAAGGCACCCTTGCACGCAATCCACGGCGCAGCAGACGACGACGAATTGACGAAGCCGACAATTGTACACCTGTAGCAGTAGACCAACGTGCTGCCAGCTGCCTGGAGGAAGCTGTGCGATCATTCACCGTCATGCGGAGCAGGTGTCGATCATCGCGCTCTGACGTCACCTTCTGTCGTCCAGTGCCTGTTTTTCGAGTTGTTCGGTGCTCGTCGGTCCACTGCTTCCAAACTCGCATCACTGTGGAACTGTTCCGCTGCATACGAGCTGCTATTGAGCGATAGGAAAATCCTCCTTCTCGAAGGCCGATTATCCTCCCTCGTTCAAACTCCGTAAGTTGCTTGAATTTCTTATTCTTCCGTCGTGGAGGCATACTCAGGTCTCACTAAACGTTTGCCACTAACAAATAATCATAGACTTTTTTCAACGTCCCGCTACAGCACTTTATTTATACGCTTTCAGCATCAATTCAGAGGGCGCTGAGCGCGCCGGGCACGCGCGATGGCTCTGAAACTTTATTAATTTGCATAATATCCTATAATTGACATTTGCTGCGAATTTCATTTGATTCTGATGATTCCTTCATGGTGTTGCATTTTCTACAAACAGCAGTTTACAACATCATTCCCAAGAGGATAAATTAATATGCAGAAAAAATTTGAACCATATTTACTGATTATTTCTTAGGAATAATTAAAATTTGTGATATCCCCTCATACAAGTTTATAACACTGCGTTATTCAAATATGAAATTCTTATATGAAAACGCCATTTTTTACTAACATTTAAAGAGGTAAAACTTATCTAGTATTACAATAAAGTAGACTAAATAGAGAACACATTGTATACCAGAAAAAAAGGGATAAACTCAGATAGAAATAAGTAGAAGCATAAAACATAATGTTTTCCATGAAATATGGTTCACTTGAGTCGTGGGTTTGAGTCTTGATTACACTAAGGACCCATCTTTTAACGAGATTAATGCATATTAAATCTGTCGAGATTCAAAGTCCTTCGAGGATGTAGTGGGGAAGTTTGGAAAGGGAGGTGCTATATTGCACTTGTCACTTGACCGTGGTTCAAGAATTATTAGATCCATTGCCAGTAAGTGGCAAATTGCTTCTTAATTATGCATTAAAAAAACATTTGATATCAATAAAATAACTAAGTCGAAATATAATATTTATTCTGTAGTAATTTTGCATCTGAAAAAACGTTTTCAGAGATTTTAGATCACCTTTTTTAACATTATGAAAATACATTTACAAAAAAATAAGAGGTGTTGTGAGGTTTGCTCTTGTTTTTATTACGTCATTTGCGATTCTTTAATATTTGCTATCGATTTTTATTCCTCCATCATGCCCCCATTCATTTCTCAAAGGATACAAATTCAAGTGAGTTGCATCCCCTATTCTACATAAGGATTCATAAGTTTTTTTTTTCATTTGTTTTAAATGCGGTGGAAAGAATAGATGAAGGAAATTGAGTTTTAGGCCGAATGTAAAAGGTATTGCTATTCAATTTTGTAGAAACTTACTTTACTAGTGATATTCAGAATTTAGATTTTGGTTCGGACTACAGTTTTAGATGGTAGTTACATTTTATTTCCACTACTTATTGATCTTCTATTCTTTACTAGTGTCGGCTTTATTGTTCTCTCTCTCAATTTTATAGTTGTAAATATGTCAGACCAATAATGACTAAACTCAATAAAAGAATTATTGAACCTGATTTCTTGAGGGTATGGCACAATTCCTAGACAATTAGTTACAGTCAAAAAATCTGACAAGACTTGTAACGCCACTCCTCTATTGATTGGTTTTTGTGCCATAATCCAATTTGATATGTTAAACTTTAAGCGACAGGAAACAATCTAAGAAGACTCAAAAGTAATCTTATTTATTATCAATGACTAGAAATTTATATGCTCCCTTCGGGTCTCAATTTTAACAAACCAATCTAATTATAATTGTAATTGAAGTTATCTTACCGAGGCCTATCATATGAAATCGTCTGAGAGTTTTTTTTTTTTTTTTATCACCACAAATCAATAATTGTCACATCGGATAGTAATATTCGTTACCCTTTATACCTCTTCTAAATTTCCTTTTATTTATATATCATTATATCTGAATCATTTCACTTTATTTCGAACTGCATCTAATTAACATAGTCACGTTATTTTGGTTGGGAAGAAATTGTTATTTTATGCAATAAATCTCAATGAAATTCCTCAAGCTTAGTGAAGAAAAAATCGCGAATAGCCTAACGTCATAGACTCTACAGTGTACTGATAAATCATTACTTGATAAGCTTAATGGTGTCAAACTAAGTTTGAAAGACCAACACATTCTAAACTTTAAATAAGTTGTATCGAATCCATTTCTGCATTTTCTCTTATAAATCGGTATTTTTTGTGTCTAAGTTTCCATATGCCGACGATGACATTAATGGTATTTTCAAGCGATCTTCACCTTATAAATACTCCAATTTTGACGTTACAGAACCCATAATATTTAAATGCCCTTTTCATTTATTACTTTGTCAGCCGAAGTTGTATAAATTTCCACCCTCTCAAAAGTTCCGGAATCCTAAATTCTTTCGGCATGACTTTTAATGAGATGAAAGAAATCGCCTATTTAAATACATTTTCTATTAGATTTTCAAGAGAACTAAAACGCCAATCCCTGAATGAATTCCAGACTAGACAGTTGTCTCCGACACCTCCTGTCATTATACTGATCTGTAAAATAGCTGTACACACAATTTAATTCAATACAAATTAGCTTAAAATCATTATCTTTCCTGTGAATTTTTATCTCAATCGCTTTCATTCTCCTTCCAACAGTAAAAGTGTGTAAAAAGACGGGGGATCAAAAAATACATCTATTGTTATTCATTCTCTCTTTAATAAATCCGAATTTAATTACTATTAAAATCGAACAATATGTTCTCATCGAAGATAGATACGTTCCCTTTCCCACTATAAACTTAATTTGAATTTCTCAATAAGCGAATATATTAAGCAATAATTACTGGACTCTAATTGAAGACACAGAAGGACAAACCAAAATATATTATTAACAATCACTGGAGAATATCTATTGTCGCTCTCTCTGGAACCTCAACTTAACTCACCAATCCTAAATTATGGTTTAAAGAGGAAATCTTACTTTACCAATTCACTCTTTTGGAATTTAACCATTCTTATTATCAGTAACTGCGTAGCTTAATGCTTTAACTAGAATTCTCCTCAATCCCCAAAACTAATTAAGTTGCTTCAATCCATGTTATAAAACTTTGTCAGCAGGTCTGCATCCTCCATCTCCCTTCATTTTCTTTTCAATCTGTTTCATTTATATATAATTATCTCTAATTCCCTTCACTTCACTACTGTTTTCATTTAATTTGCCTAATCATGTTTCATGTGGGTTGGGAAGAAATTGTAATTTTATGCAGTTCAAATGATCATTAACTTCTCTAGATTAATGAAGAGAAAATGGCAAACAGCCTAACGCCACAAGTCTACTGAACTCGGATCCATTTAATTCAAACCTACTGTTTAGCTTATAAAGATAAGTAGAATTGTTCCTTATACTGTTTGGAAGGACGCGATTAAGAAAATGTTTCAGTGCTTATTCTGAATCTGACTAAATTATTTAAACTTTTTGGAACTGATCTTTAATTGAATTATTATATGTAATACACATAATGACGCCAATTCGTTACATAGCTCTTTTCTAAATTTCGAGTTTCTGGGTCGTTAAGAAAAGAGTATATTTTTAGGATTTCGAAATATGGCAACAGCTAGTGCAATATTATCTTTTCTCTGAAGATGTCAGAAGTCGAGCCAATATAGATGTCATCGTATGACCGTCAACAGATTCAAAGAAAAGGCGAAAGCGCACGTTGTTTTGAAAAATCGTAGTGGTACTGTAGATTTAAAAATGCTCTTGGAAAGTTCAAAAAGTATTAAAATACGTGGTATACAAGATAGAAAACTGTTTGTATTTTTGGAGTGAATAAATTGGGTTTATAGTGCAATCCCATGAAATTGCAATTCTTGCAGCAGTTTCCTAATAAAAGAAGTATCTAAACGCCAAATAGTGACTAATGTCATCAAGTGATTTAAATATTTATCTTCTGATACTTGGTATAATTTTGATACATGTTTTCAAGTAAAAATTTGTTCACGTTATAATTAAATAAAAAAAATTATATGAATGCATTAAAATTTTATTTGCAACTACTTTTTTCTGATTTAAATAAAAAAAAATAGTTAGCATTTTGGCATTTTCAAATGAATAGTTGAAATAGAAAAAAAGTATTTCTTATATAATTCAAACTCTGTTTATATTTAATTAAATTGTAATCTGGTACCAATTCATTATTATCATGTTTCAAAGTGAATTTTTTTAAAAAAAAAATGGTTAGACATTTGTTATAGTTTCTTATTGAAATTTTTTAACTATGAAAAACACAATTTATTTCGTTAAGCTTTAATTATAGGACCAATTTTGTTGCTCTCGATTATACTGAATACAATCATCTTTCCTCAAACTATCCCCCCGAAAATAGTTATAAATCAACTTTTTGACTTCCATTTATATTTCCTCTTTCCAAAAAATTACAGTAGTATCAATAATTTCAAAGCATATTTTAAATAATTCGAAATCAAAACCAACGTTTTTAAAAACAACGTTTTTATATGGTGGCAAAATTTATTAAAAAAATTATTAAAATATTAGTTAAAACTGGTCGCAAATATCTAAATATTGCATTGTTAGGCAAATAAGAACGGTTCCCGAAATTTCAGAGCTCTAGCTTGATGGGAAGTTGGTTAAATTAACAATAGACAATTTGATGACACACTGATACACATACATACAGATACACACCAAGTGAAATACATAACAATGTTAAAACTAACTAAAATTAATTAATCCGGTAAATTAAATAGTTGGAATACAGTTTAGTCAAACCACTCTTAGAGACAGGAATTATTTGGTGGTATTTTGCCAAATGTTGCTAAATTGGTCCGCGAAGCGGACTTAACATTCAGCCAAAAAAAAAAAAAAAAATCGCCAAGTTTGGCAATTATTCAAATTGCACCAAGTGATTGGGCTAAACTGCATTATTTAAAAAAATATGAGTTAAAACTTGTCGCAAACGTCTAAATATTGCATTGTTAGGCGAGTACGAACGATTCCCAAAATTTCAAAGTTCTAGCTTGATGGGAAGTTGGTTAAATTAACGATCGAAAATTTGATGACACACACACACCAAGTGAAATTCAGAAAAACGTTGTAATAAAGGAATCAATCCTTGACTGAAAAATGCACAGTCTCATACCGCCTAAGGAAATGGCCGGTTAACAAAATTATGTTAAATGTTGCAGACACCACTTTAAGATTAGCTGGAAATTTTTTATATTGTTTCTTATACTAAAATAGTCAGTTTTGATAATGATTATTTATGAGTTTCATCTTTAACAGCAACGCGAAAACTATTGGCGCGAGATTTTGAACGGGATAACTCATAATTTTGAACGGGAGCAACACCAGACCAATTTAACTGGATACCGATTGAACCAATGATTGATTGATTGCTTATTAACGTCACACTTAGAGGATATACGATTACTATCGGTGATAGACCTCGTTATTTTTAACCTCGGTTAAGTGACTAGGACGACAACCGAGTTGGCACTTCCCTTTCCTAACTGCCACATCACGTCAACAGGAGGGCTTGGGACCTCGACAGATTTAACAAGCATAGATCCCACTACACGTCGGGCTTTTAGTAGCATCAGGGCTCGAGCCTTCGACTCGACGGAAACAACGCCGACCTCGAAATCGCAATAATGACCACTTGGCCGATAGAACTGACCACTTGCCACTACGCCGATAGAACTAAATGCGGTTAAATATGTATCTGTCATGCTTATTACGAACTTTATTTCTTAGTAAATCTGTCACACGATTTTACACAATAAACAATTTCATTTCTTCAAATGTAAGTAATAAAATACACATGAATTAAATGAACATTACAACATGTAAAAAATAATAGTTCTCTAAGAATAATATAAAAACTAGATAATTTATTATGAAAAAATATCAGAAACTTCCTTACCACATTTTTCATAATTAAGTGCGTTGATATAAGAGTTAAGGATCAAATAAAAGCATCCTAAACTAAAATAAAAGCTTTTCATTATGGAAAATTATATTTATAAATTGTCCAACTCTATAGAAAGTTAAAGTTGTAATTTAAATATTAAACAGTCTGTGTTTATATTTATAAGAGAAGAAACAACAACGGCAGCAGAAACGAATTTAGATTATTCTCCCCTTTTATCTTCTCTGAGATTACACATTTAATTTCTTATTTCTGTGTTTTAGTTAAGCCTCAATTTACGTTATACAAATTCCTTCTAATAATATGATAATGATTATTTTAGCACGTTAGAAAAACGAATCTTTTGTTATCAACGCAACGCTAAACGTCTTGAAATGAAATTATCCTGATCAAACATTTTTAAATAAAATAGAGATATGATTAAAGAAACCGTTTTTAAAGATATATTGCTAATGATACAAGTTATTATTAAAGATTTATCTGTGTACTATTCATATGATTTTCTTCAGGATTCCAAAATTTAGTTACAAAATGCAGTGCATTAAATTTTAAAAATTTTGAAGTAATATTTCATTCTATGAATATTAAGTGCGGCATCCTTGCTATGTTTTAAGTTCACATTTTTTTTTTCTTAAAATAAAATGAATGTAAGCGGCTCGATTAAAAAGTTATGTATTTGCGGTAATATTTTTTTTCTTGTCCGATTCTTATAACTGTTGTTGTAACTTAAAGAAATATGTGTCTTCTATGTAATTTATTTGGGGGTTTTTTGGTCCTAGGTGTCGTTGATGTGCTGAGAACTGAAGAAGATACCGACCCTCATGAAATTGAGATTGAAGTGTTGAGGTGACATTGCTTCCAACCTTGAACCTTGCGATCTTCACCACTTACCAAAGATAAGCATTACTTTTGTTCTGAGGAGAAAACTTCCATTAAAGCTAGGTGTCAACAACAATTACTGGAATTATTCTCCAATGGCTTTGTCCCACTCGAAATGAGTCGGCGTTCGTTCATGTGAAGGGATAGTGCACATACCGAAAAGCGACTTGCACATTTTATAGAGGATTTGTGTATATATAATGCATATACTCAACTTTATGTTCTCAGAAATATTAGGTCAACTAGGGAGTTCTGTCCGTTTGTGAAATGAAAGAAAATAATACATTTTTCATACATTTAATAATATTTATTGTACAATATAATTTGCTTCGTTACTAGGATTGGTCTATAAACATTCCAGATAAGTGCAGAGAATCTAGGAAAATATTTAGTCAAATTATTTAACAGATTGTAGAATGAACCAAATAAACGTTATTCCATGGAATATGTGTCCGAAAATTCGTTGATAGAGGGCGCTGTTTAAGTCAGTGGATAATATCATTGCATGTAGATGATCTTATTTTCTTGTGGAATTTTCAACATTGGGCATCGTTAGACGATTTCGGAGCTTACAAATATCCATCCGATATTTCAAACTGTTAAAAGATGTATGAGAAGTTTCCTTGTCAGCCAATTATCAATTGTAAAATGACATGCATAAAATTCCCAGCACCGACTTCGTGTAGAGTTTGTTACACCTGTTTTGAGCAGCTGTTAATATAAAAGCAGTATTCCTGGAAAGATTTGTTGTATTAAATATAGTTCGTATTATTTCTCTTTATAGATTTTGCTTAAATGCGGTATTTCCCAACACACACGGGGAGATATCGTTAAGCTTTATGTATTACTAAGTAATAACTGAGATATTTGGGTAAAAATTATTCTGCATATCCTTATGTATATAATACTATTACAGAATTTTTTTTTCCTTTTTTGGCGGTTTTTTTACAAATCTTTTGCATGCCATTAGTTGTTATTCTCAGCACAGCTTGGAAAAATACACAGCACTTGCATAGCTTAGTGACACATAAACAGGAATAATACACACTTTTACTGAAAGTCATAATTATTTCAGCAACCTTCAGCTCTCCAACGTATTACACCTCACTTCGGGCAGCCTCCACAGTAATATTCTACATTTCCAGGGCAGGGTCCGACAATTTCCGGCAGTTACACGCTACTTCGTCATCAATTCACCCAGAACACTCCACCTCCGACAACATTCAGGCAAAACCTCCAGCAGATTCACTCGGACATGATTCCCCGATCTGTCTCCAAAGCAGACTCCACAAACAAATTGATTCCGTACACAGACCGAATCCTTTTCACTCACAGACTGACTGACTCGACTGTAGCTCTTGGCGTATAAAAACCTTTTCCAGGCCAGGCGTGACGTCACATGGGAAAATTCATGAAAAATCCGTAACTTTCTTCCAGATCGAGTTTTCGTTTAGGTTCCAGCGCCTTCGAGTACTTTCCATTTGTCGCCAAAGTCACCTAGTTTCTCTCCAACTCACCAAATGTTCAACAAATCCGCCCCCAAGGGAAAGGGGTCATTGCTAAAATTCCCTTTAGTCAACTGTGACATCTCTGTAAATCCATCTTTCCTTCAATAAGAGAAGCGTTGCAGGTAAGCACCAACTCATGTTCGTAACAATATTGTAAATTACTGCTATTAATGTTGATTTGTTAGGTTTCAGGAAGCCATAGATTAAAGTATCCGACTCTATAAGTCTTAATTATTATCTTGGAACTGAGTAAAGTTTAAGTTACTACTCAAACATTGTCTATAATCGAAATTAAAATGTTCATTTTTATTTGTTATTTTTGAAACTTCTTTACATAGTCATAATCCTGATTTATACATTTCTCCCAGCATTATCTTGACCTTTCGAAGGCGATAATTGCAGAACTCACCATATTGAACATTGTCTTCTCCATACTGAGGTTTACTTCGAGCTAGGGCTTCCTGAAACCAAATAAATCAGCATTAATAGTTATAATTTACATTATGCATATAATGATCATATGTATTGCTTTTTCGTAATAATAATATCTCGATGAACATTACGTTATCCTTGCATTCTTCATAAAAAAAAAAAAAAAGAAGAAAAAGAAGAAGAAAACTTTGGTTTCTTTAATTCTACCCTCTACAATTTGATCGGATATTTTAATGAATTCACAACTTCTTTGTTTCTACTTATGAATTGTAAAGAACTTTAACAACGTTATAACTTAATGTTAATTATGTGGCTGTAATATAATTGGGATTGTATAAAAATTTACTGTATTATACGAATAATCATAAGGGAAACATGCAGTACACTTCATTTTATTTTGATGGCTTCTTCAAGGTACTCCTTAAAGAAAAATCAAATGAAAAACTCTCTCTCTCTGTCACTCTCATTGGAAAATTAGATTAGAAAAAAAGAAGAAAATATATGCTAATTAGAAATTAATTAGAAAAAAAGAAGAAAATATATGCTAATAAAAATGTTCTTACAAAATTATAACAAGTTATACACAGATTTATTTATTGGATACTAGTTAATGAAATAATTTACAACTGCTTAAAGAAAATAATTTATGATTTTCGATATTTTTCTTTCTTAAAAACAAAATATGGAACAGTTTTATACCTTTTACAATAACTTCCTTCACGTTTCGTTAATTATTCGATTTCAAAGTTGATGTGATAACATGACAGTTGCTCCAAGTCCTTCATTATTTTAAATTCAATCAAATATTCTCCCTGAAAAACAGTTTTACATATAATGAGATAATACAAATAATCTTCCACTTATGTGAAATTCCGACAATTCTTATTATAAAATAGCACGAAAAAAAATGCAACAGATTACTTTTGTTAAAGATTTTATGGAAAAGAGTTTAGAAAACTGAAATTAAAAAAGTGGAAGATAAAAATGCGGCTTGATTAAAGTTAAGCGTCTAAGAAATAATTATAAATTTTTAAAAAATGATCACAATCTGAATAAATAAAGAAGTTCTAAGCAAAGTTTTGCAAATAAGAGATTTAGCCATCCAAGATGAGCTTTTGTTAAAATAATTATTATTAAGTTATTCAATTAAATATAAAGTAAACTATGAAATATCGAAAAATAAATAATAGTAAACTTTTCCGATATTAAAATAAAAGTAATAAATTATTAAATTGAATATTATATCGGCTAAATGTAAATAAAATTAAAGCAAACGATAAGTAATTAAACTGAATATTATATCAGCTGCATATAATTAAAATAAATGCAAATTATAAATTATTAAATTGAATATATTTAAGTTAAATGTTATTAAAATTAAAGCAAACGATAAATTATTAAATTGAATATATTTAAGCTAAATGTAATTAAAATTAAAGCAAACGATAAAAAATTGAAAAATGATATGGTACACCAAAAGTGATCTTGTGCGCCAAAACGCCCCAACTAAAATAATAGCCCCTTAGGTGAATAATTAAAATCAAGCTTTTATTTAAAGATCGTCTAAAAGGTACAAATTTTTTTTTTTTAAATTTAAAATATATAATTCATAAAAGCTTATGTGACATTTTACCAAAATACTTAGGTAAAAAAATTGATAAATGAAGCATCATTTTTTTTCCTTATATATGAGATCGAAAGAAGTATAAGGTCTCTGAAATGTTTTATATACCTTTTTATCCCTTTTTTAAATGTTTTATATCCTTTTTTTTTAAAAAAAACTTGATTTAAAAATGTTTTTTACTTATATTTATTTAATTATTTTTAGTTCAGAAATTTAAGACCAAAAGACAATTATGTGAGATACACGCGTGTGCAAAATTTCAACTCAAATGAGCGTTGTTAAGGGCAAATTATGGAATTGTGGTCTTAACAAAATGAATTAGTGGAATAATGATCTTAACGAAAATTGTGGAATTATGGTTCTAATGCGATAAGTTTAAACTACCTCTTTAAATTAAAAAGAAAAATAAAGATTATATTTTGCGAAACTTTTAAGCCTTGTTTTATCGCTGCCATGACCAATTAAAGGAAACAAAAGAATACTAATACAATGAATTGTTGGACTGAGAAACGAAACAGAACCCGTAAAAAGCATCACAAACGGATAAAAGTTAAATGTCGCGAATAGTAATACGAAAAGTTTTGATATCACAGAAATCGAATGTGAGAATGAAAAGTGGAGAATTCTGGTTTTATGTAAGAAATCTAACTTATTTTATTTTATTAAAAATAAAGTCTACATTTTGCTAAATTTTAGGCCTTGTATTTAAGCCTTTTATGATTTTAACTTGAATGTGAAAGTAAAAAGTGGTAGATTCTGGTTTTATAGAATAAATTTAAAACTTATCTTTATTCTAAAAATGAAAGATAAAGAAATTATAAAGATTACTTCTTACGAAATGTTAAATATTGCATTTAAGAGTTGTGAAACATTGTTTCGTATTATAACTGTAGATATTTAAGCTATTTTTGTATTGAGAGTCTAAATCTAATTAAAATGGGGCTGAAAACTCAATTCTTCCTAGTAACAGTATTTACGGTTTGCCAATAGGTGTTTGAAAAATTTTCAATCGTTTATAAATTAAAGTCTCTAACATTTACTTGTAAGTTTTGTAAGGAAGTTAGATTTTTTCCCTTTGCATGCATGCTATGATTGAGTTTTACAAGGAAATGTACTTTAATACTTTCATTGATTGATAATTTATCAATATCGCAATTAGAAGCAACCGTAGACTACATTGTCTTTATTACAGCACTCATCCTCTTAACATGGCAATGCTAAATTGGCTGCTCAATCGATGAAATTATTCATTCTAACTGTCGATTTCTTTTAACGTGCATTGTTTTTTAAATTAAATAAGAAATGCAATGAATGAGTATTTATTTTTCTGTACTTTTTCTGTACCTCGAGGAGAAAAATGCATTGATTAAATTTAAAAAAATTAGATGATACCGATCATTGCGTATGATATGACCTTTATGTCTTTTACAAATATAACCTGTTAAAAGGGTACCTATTGCGATTGAATCATACGATAAAAATTTTAAATATAATACCACTAAGAAAACATTTTTACTTTGCCTAACTCGTCCGCATCTGGTATTGATATGTATTCCTCCATTATATATCTCTTTGCTTTCACAGGACAATCATCTTTAGCATTCGTAAAATATTCCACGCACTCCAAATAGTCATAATCCCTAGAAGAAAAAAAGTATTTTAAAACGTTTTTATGTATTTCACTTGGTGTGTGCGTGCGCATGCATGCGTGCGTGTGTGTCATCAGATTTTTGATCGTTAATTTAACCAATTTCCCATCAAGCTAGAGCTCTGAAGCTTTGGGAATCGTTCTTACTCGCCTAACAATGCAATATTTAGACATTTGCGACAAGTTTTAACTAATATTTTATTTGATAATGTAGTTTAGCCCAACCACTTGGTGAGATTACAAAAATTGGCACCAAACTTGCCGATTTTTTTTTTTTTTTTTTTTTTTTTTTTTTTGGGGGGAACGTTTTACGGGTTAAACGGACCAGGGTAGCCCCATTTGGCAAAATACCGCCAAATAATTCTTGTCACCAAGGGTGTTTGGGTTAAACTGCATTCCAACCATTTAATTTACCGGATGAATTAATTAATTTTAGTTAGTTTTAACGTTTTTATGTGTTTCACTGTGTGTACTTCTGTGTGTGTGTGTGTATCAGTGTGTCATCAAATTTTCTATCATTAATTTAACCAACTTCCTATCAAGCTAGAACTCTGAAATTTTGGGAACCGTTCTTACTAGCCTAACAATGCAATATTCAGATATTTGCGACCAGTTTTAACTAATATTTCAATGATTTTCTTTAATAAACTTTGCCGCCATATAAAAACGTTGTTTTTTAAAACGTTGGTTTTTATCTCGAATTATTTCATTTACATAAGCCGTAGGAAATACAAAAATGATTAATTAATTTCATTATTTTTGAGAGATATGGGCTATTATGCTCCTATTCTAATATCATCGCTCTGTCGCTCTCTTATATATATATATATATATATATATATATATATATATTCCTGACCCCGACACAAAAGTGTTCGGTAACCAATGCCAAACTGCCAAACTACACCAAACAATGCCAAACTAACTTTAATTGCTTTAATCTAAAGTCGTCTAATATAATCTTGTGATCTTACTTTTCTTATTAAGTAATGCTTATGATGTTCAATAAAATTACAGTTTACAATACCTTTTTTTATTTCTTTGTGTCTTTGAATAAATTGTCTCTATAACTACTATTATTACTATAATTATATTATTATTACTTCTACTATTGCTAGCAGTAGTAGTTGGGGAAAGGGGGTAATGTGATATAGTCGGGTAAATCTAATAGACCCCTTTTTTTCCTCCAGCAGGTGCAGCTACCTATCGGCTTACAAATTAAATAAGACCAATCACCCATGCTGTATTGGGTTCAAAGATTAAAAGTGGTGTAAAAAACTTCAAGAGAGATATGTTTAATTAAAAATACTAAATATTTAATAACATTAACAATAAATACTGTTATACTGTTAAATATAAATTGATACAGAGTTTTGTCAGAGGGTTTTGAGCTTTGGTGTCTGCCAAGGGAACCGCCCCAGGTCAAGGTCTGTTTTCTATTAATCAAAGAAAATGCCAATCTATTAGAAGTTTTAAGTGTTTGAAGAGGATTGAAATTAGTTAAACGTAGGTTGTCGAACTAGTGTCAGTTGAAGATAACACTTAACTATTTATTGATTCTGTAAAGTCAAAAATGGAATGTTTATGTGGCAAAGATCGCTTGAAAAAAAATTTATGTAGCTATTTCGGCATGCCAGAACTCAAGCACAAAAAAAAACAACTTATAAGAGCGGAAGGTAAATGAAAATTACTACACAGTACCAAATAATGTATTTCCGTTTGAAATCAACACTTCCTTGAAATCTCCAAGTAGTTTTTGAAAAAGAGTAAAAAAAAAAAAAAATGTTTACATGGCCACCCATTACACCAGCTATGTAGCTCTTGCTCTGCTTTATATTCAAGAAAAGCAATAAAATATTTGACGAGGTTTTTCAGCTAGGTTTTGCCACTTTTGTGGCATCTATAAGTTGCTCTCGATTAAATTTACGCCATGTTTAGTCAACTAGTCCTGAAGAGTAAACCCGGGTACCTAGTCTTATCGTACCAATGCCCGATTTTAAGTAAATTCTGGTTGACACCAACCCCTGAAACTGGCACTTCTAGAACTAGCAACTCCAGATCCTTCATTTCAATTCTCCTGGTAAATATTCGAACCTCTTTTGAAAGAAAAAAAAAAGAAGAAAAAGAGGAAAGACAACCAAAACAAGGAGGCTCTGCAGACATTTTAACCTCATCCCTCAACAAGTATAAATTACAACATGAAATTAGTTAGTCTAAAAAAACCATCAATCAAAAGAGAAATCCACATAAGAAAAAAGTCGAACTATAGAAAAAGGAAAGTTAAGAGACTGATATTAAGAAAACACCTCAAAGGAAGAAGGACAAAGAAAGGAAGATTGCAAAGAACGCATCTTCAAAGGAGGAAACAGATGACTCCTTACCTTCGATCGATGATGATAAAGTTGGTGATTAATCATACAAGCATTGTGGCCCGCTTATGCCTGCCATGCTAACTGGAGATTGAAGGTCATTTTACAAAGATTGCACTACGATGCCTTCGAAGGATTTTACCCTGATGGTGAAGAGGAATTTGTGTGTAAGTTAAGCAAGAGACTGGTTCAAAAATCCGAAGAAATTAACATAAATTATATTTGTAAGTTCCCAATTTTTTTTCTGTAAGTTTGATAAATGACTGAAAAGCTAAAATAAATTAAAAACTAATGTTATTTGGTTATTTTTTCTGTTTTTTTTTTTTTTTTTTAAGGCATCTGATTTTATCCTACCCCACTTGAAAAGCCGTTCATTTCTTTTTTTTTTTTCAAATTAGTGATCAAGGAACATTGTATTTTATCAAACCTATAAGAGTTTACAGCAGCCTACATGCGTGCGATTACTACCATGTCTTTATATGCTACATTTGAGTGGCAGGATGGAATTAATCATCATCTAATTTTTGAACCCTATTTTTTACCCCTCTTTCCACTATTATTACTACTAATTTTTTAGTCACCGTCAAAATGGTCATCCGAACGCGTTTCAAAATTTCATCGTAAAAGTTATTGCGTATATGTTTGAAGCCTTCTTTCACCAGTAAGAAACTTACATTTAAAAAAAATTGTCATAATGAATTTTTCCCAACTTTTTATTTGGATTTAAATAAAGCATAGAAAAAGTTAATTCATTGTACTCCAGCAATAATTACATTTAGCCCAAAACATACCCATTTTAATGGTTTAGCGTTTGCTTTACATTTCTTATTTGAAAAGAATTTCAATAATATATTGTTTGCTATATCTCCAACATTAAATGTTTACTAAAATAAAGTAAAATAAAATAATTACTTAATAATTACTGAAAACAGACTTATACCTTTGATTTCAAAATCTGTACTTCGCGACGCATTACATAAACTAATTTCTGTGTTTATGGATATTGTTGTTGTTACAAGTATATTACATATCTAACAAAAAGTTTATGTACCTTTTCATTCTGTACTGATTCCGCCTTTTAAATTTAAAAAAAAAAAAGAAATGATTACATTGTTATATGCTCTTTTAATGCTGATTACGTGAAATATCTGAGTATTATAGACAGTGAGTTTTGAATAAGAGGTTTCATTATTCTTCAATCCATCGCGTTCTGAAGTTTATAAAAGCTGATATGCTTTACTGTGCATCAAAGTTCTTACGTTGAGGCAGGTAAAGAGGCTAGAAAAATAGAGGATTGACTCAGTTGCCCATCTCATCATTTAATTAAGAGGTGTAAATTACGAAGTCTCAGTGATTTGGATCATTTTAGCTTGATACTTTTTAAGCAAAAACGAAGTAAAATGATTAAATTATAATGATAAAAAAATCATAAAGGAGTAATTAGATGTGGGAGCATATATCATTCTTCAATTGACTCAGATTAGGAAGTCGCAAATAATCCAGGAACAGTTCAATATTTAAAATATCAATACTTATTTATCAAGTAAGTAGAATTGTGTGGGCATGAGAATATCCCTCGTTCAAATAGAACATACTGAAGTTAGTTCAAATATTTACAAAATTAATAGACAACGATAAAGGGATACAGCTTGAATCATAAAGTTATCGTGGATAACAGTGATGAAAAACAACTGGTGAGTAACCATGTAGACATGAATGCAAGTAAGATTCTTGTATCCAAGAAACGCCACAGAGTACTGTGACTAATTGCGAAGAGTAACTGTGAATCTACTGATGCAAGATGTCTTCTACTGATCTAAGATGAACTCAATTGGTTCGGACCGTTAATGAAGAGAAGGAAATCCGGGCAGCTCGAGGAGTAGAAGAGGATAGTTGATTGATCACCAGGGCAGCATTCGGATCGGCAAGGCAAAATCTGCTGTGTTCTTCCGATAGCTGCGCAGGATTAGTTATTCTAATGTGCTACTTCATGGTATGGTGAGAAGCTGTAAATGGGTCGTGCAGTCTCATGGTAAGGTGAGAAAATGGCCAGCGGTTTCAGAAGGGCTGCCACAACCGCATCATTTGAGAGACTTATATTATGACCATGTTGAGAAAAAAGAAAAATGAAACTGTCAACCTTCTTTTTGTAAGTATGATTCCTCAATTTCTAGACTAAAATTTATTCTTAGTTCAGAAATCGTTACCTAATTCATAGAATCATTAGACAAAAAAAACGGTTATAAAGAGTGAAACAAAATCCTATACACAAATCTTACTTTTCTTCGGCAGTCTGAATATATATTTCACTAATGTAAAAATTCACCACTTTCCAGACAGCTGAATGCATACGAGCCTCAGGAGGAATATCTTCATGTAGACTGAAATCAATTAATACTTTGATATCCGTGCTTTGGTTGGACATCGGATCTGGAGATATACTCAGTTTGTTGATGGTAAAAATGTGTTTTCCGCCATCTATAAATAAAGGGATAAAAAATGGTTGTTGTAACAATGCATTTTAAATAGTATGTGTTAAAATAACTTTCATGCGTATTTACATAATTCTTGATTATTATTAGCTTAATTCGTGACACTCCTGTTTCTCTACTAACGATTTGCTTCATTGAGATTCAATAGAATATCATTCAGGGGTGAAAGAGAAAGTGTAAATGGAGGAGGAATAGTTAGTTAGGAAAATGAAGCTAATTTTCATTATTGGCTAAGCATTATTTAAAAATCCTTTATTGTTACGAACGTGGAATGGAAACTTTCTCGCTTCCTCAACCAACGATTATCGGAAAATTCTACTTATCTGAACAATTGAAAATATGGGATCGAGTACTGAACAAACTTAAACACTGGATCCAAATCCAATCTCAGGTATCCGACAACCGAATAATCTTCTGGCACGAAATTTGTGGGCTCTAAACGATTTCTGAACTGCTAACTCCTCGCTGCATAAGAACACGCCTAATCTTGCCTTCTAAATAATCCTATCTCTTTTCTATTCACTATACTTAAATATATATAACAATGCTGATTTACCTGGGTCACGATTTGTTCACAAGTCGATCGAATAACGTCACTGAAGAACGCTTGAGATTAATTGAAGGGAAATAAGTGGGAGATCCCGTTACAAATTAACAAATAGCATTGCTTGATTCTGAAAATCTAAATCTGAATCGAATATTTTAGGATTTATCTTATAGAATAGTTTTTATTTTACTCTTAAGCTCTATGAAAATGAATATTTTTGTCACATTGGGTGAAAATAAAGTTAATAAGTTAGCGGTTTGCTTAGCTCTTACTCACTCCGAGAGATCCAGAATCCTAGCCCGATAACAATTTATATCGGTTCACACATATCACTTACGTCTACCCTCAACTATTCTCTATCATTTAGACTTTAACATCCAATTTCTTACTTTTAACTTTCCAACTTCCTTTACATTCAATTAGGCTTCGCTTATATATATATATATATGTTCCTTCTACTCAATTCATTTAATTTCTTTAGTTCAATAATTTATATAAATCATGTTCCATTTTAATGGGTTGAGGTTTTTTAAAGTCATTCGCTTAATAAAAAGTTTTTTTTATGAAGTTTTTGGGTCAAGGTTTTTCTTAAGCCATTCGCCAATGTTAGTGAAGAGAAAATCGTGGATAGCTCATGAAAGGGAAAGTTGATGTTTCACGAAAGTTTGGTACTAAAGTGATAATAAACAGTAAAAATTAGACGGTCTATTTTTACTATTTATTATCACTTTAGTAAAAATTCGGTCGGTAATTTCTAGACGGTCTGCTTCCAATATCCGGATAACACAAGTGGTGTCAAATATTTTAGTTGAATTTACCTCCTAATCCTGTCCTTAAATTTATTGTATCCCTTGATTGCACCATATCTTCGAAATACGGCATCTTAAAATAGTACTTTTAGTTACGAAAATTTTTGATAAGTTGTCGGCAACGCTTATTTAACATATGAAGCAAAATTGTTTCAAATGCGATAAGTTTATTAAATGGTATGGAACTGTAATTGACCTGTTAAAATAATTGAAAAATATTCTATAATTGGTCTCTTTAAATTAAAATTTTCTTCTTTTATGTTCTTCGGTATTATAAATAAAATAAATTGACAGCTTTCCTTGTTTTTGAGAAAAGTAAGCTGATGACATTCGATTTTTGTAAAGTCGTAAAATAATTTAAAACCTTTAGAGATTATTAGAGATTTGTATATCTAATGGATTTCTGCTGTATGTTAAAACTTATTTACATTTGGAAAGATAAAAATCGAGTCATTTCAACTCAGTACTGAATAAAGAATGTGTTGCAGTGCATACAAACAAATTTATGGCCGGAGGGAAATTATCCGTGACACTAAAAAGCTTTCTGTGATCTCAACTATTATCACAATATGCTACTCAAATGTTTTTCTCGTTTATTTACTGAATTTCTCCGCAACTACTTTGAAAACTATCTATTTAAAGGTATTTTAGTAAAGTTACGCTCTTTGATCCTTTGCTCAGTAACTGAAGAGCTTGCTGTCAAGACTTTTACGTATAATTGTAGTTTTATAAATACTGTTCCAAACGCAAACCCTGTTCAAAGAAAGACGAATAGAATATTACAATTAAAACAAACATACAATCGCTATCTTTCTATTTACCTGTATTTAAAAGAGAAAAAAAAAAGAACAGTCGGTCGGCCATTAAGATATGTTTCGTTAACTCACTATTTCCCTTAACTGGTGGTTTTACTATGGCTCCTTTTTATAAGATTCAAATTCCTTTTTTTTTCAGATGACGTCTGGACTTCTTGTTAAGAAGGCATTAATACTGTTTTTTTCTTTCTATTTTGTATATCGTGCGATAAACACACCAAGAAGTTCCATTTCTCAATAGCAAACTTAAATTCTGAATGAGGGAAATAAGAAACATGAGAAAGAAGTAATTTACATTCTGCTTGCGCATCTAAAAAGAGAAAAAAAGGGGGGCAGGAATAGAGTAGAAATCATTTATAAAACCAGAAAATGCAAGAATCCCTTGATTGTAAAGTGCAGAAAGTGACTTTTGTCACAAAAGAGTGAAGATAAATATCCGACTGAATGAACAAAAGATTGTCTTTGAGACACATCCTTTGAAAGTTTCTCAAAGAAAAGGTTGTCTTTGAGACGCATTCTTTGGCTATGAGAGGGAGTCGACCACATTTTACATTTTAATTATTTTCATTTATCTTTTTTGGGGGGTGGGGGGTGGGGGAGGATTTGAATGTTTGGACTGGATACAAATCATCATTTCTCAGAAAGTGAAATATTCCTATTTTTTTTCCTAGGAAGATATTATTCTGAAAATTTCATAGTCAGTGAGAATAGCTTTATTCTCAACCACTTTTATAGATAAAATTTTAAGTGTTATGAAGATTTTTTCTTGTAGAAAGGGATTTTCGTAACAATTAAAAATAATGTCGAAAATTTGTAAATATAACGCAGAAAATTCATGTCGATGTTGAAATTTATATTATCGCTCACGGTTTAATAGCCATGAATCCCGGATACCACTAGTTAATGGGATCCTACTCTTATAGATTAGAACTTCTCTCTGAATAATGCACCGAACGCACTAGCACATCGGTTCCCCAGCATTTGCTATTCTGATCTGTGCAATTTTGCTTGAAACTTAATTTTAATATGGAAAACTTTTTTAATTATTGAAATTTTAGTATTATCTTTTAATCAATTTTTTTCATCATATTAAATGCCCCTGAACTGATTCAGCATCATTTAGTTCTCGAAATTTTAATGATCTCTAGAAATTTTTACATAATTCTAGAAATTTATATATAATTCTAGAAAAAAATTGTATTCAACTAATTACTCTCTAGATCTTAAATGTTGTTCTCAAAACGAAAAAAAAAAAAAAACTTTTAGCATCTTATCAGTCAAATTATATTAAACAATGTCAGCATTACCTACTTTGGCGCATAAATCTTCATTGTTACACAGAAACAGGCGATATTATAAAAAAAATTCGTAACGATACTTTTTAAAGGATATTTAAAATTATACTTACCGCATTTCTTAAATTTAAGCATTTTAGCCTTACAAATGATAATCAAACATAGAAATGCCAACGTAAAATACGAAGCCTTCATTATGAAGAATAATTGTCCATAAAATCAATCGGATCAGTTATAATTCTAGAGTATTTGCATGAATTTTGTTAAATAGATGTGTTTAAACTCTGTGTAGAACAATAATACTACAAATATAAGCCTCGAATAATGAAGAATGTAATTATCGCATTTTTCTCTACTATCTACTTTACATTTCGTTTTAATTTTGATGAGTATAGCTCAAAAATTCTTTTCTGAATTGCTTCTTTTCACCACGAAGATAATATCTGCCTGTTATCTTTTTTGGACGAAATTCAAATCAAACAAATTTGTTATCATTGTTGACAAAAAAAAATCGTCAATTCTTATTTCTTAAGTAATAGTAGTAATTACAAAAATACATGACAAATTTTCTCTTAAACGTATTTTTTAAAATATTAATTCTCTATTTTCAATTTATTTTTGTTTAAATAAAAGTATTAGTTATATTAATTGTTGATTATCCTAAAAGATATTTTAGTAAGTAACATAATTCTTATTTATCTTGGGAAGTCGTAGGATTTTGAACATTAAAGGCTATTATTCTCCTCTAAAAATATTATTTTAGTTTAATATGTATAAATATCATAGTGTGTCATCTATTTGATTGATTGATTCTTTATCAACGTTGCACTTAGATGCAACATGAATACTCTTGGTCACATGATTCGAAATTTTGAACCTTGTTCAAGAAACAAGAATGATACTTAACTCTGGCACCTCATTTAAAAACTTCCACACCATCCAAACGTGAGGACTTTGAGCCTCAACAGATTTATAACCTGCATCATCCCCGTTACACGTTTCAACATTCTAAAGATAAAAATAATATTGTACATGTAAGAACTTAGAGACAAAGTGAGGGCTTTTGACAACGGACATCGAATTTTGAAACGTCGTCTATTGGCGAGAATGGATTATTTCACTCCTTAAATTTCTGTTTCATATAATACAAAAACTTTGAAACCTAATTCGCACTAAACCTACTGTATGATAACCATTTTGAATTCATAATTCGTTGAAGCTATGGATTCCCTACTTAATTCCCACATTTAGATTTCGGTAGTCTAGCGGTAATAGTGCGAACTTGTGGTCGGCGTTGTTTCGTCGAGTGGTGGGTTCGAGTCATGATGCCACTGAATACTCGGCGTGTTACAGATGAGTGAGTAAATGTAAAGGTTATTGGCTCAAGAGCCAGATGTGGTTATGCTGCGCCAAACAGGATTTAACTGTGGTCTAGACGTGTGAAAGAATTGAAAAAAGATAAAAAATTATAGGGAGGGTCGAAAATCGAGAAGAATCGTAGGTTTTCTCGGAGGGTGCGTACTCGGAGGTATGGAGGGTTACCAAAGGGAGTAAACCTCAAGGGAAAGGAAAAGATCACTAGGGTGCCTCGGGATCAGGATGTCCGTACTTACTTAAAGAAGGCAAGCCTCTGAAGTCCCCTGATATAATCCCCAGAGGCAGGGTGTCCGGCTATACTTCCATACGCTAAGTACCCATTTTAGTCGCCTCTTACGACACTCATAAGCTACAGTGGGACTATTTTTTCAAAACCTGGTCACCCCACGGGGGCATGTTAAATATGTCGAGGCTCCAAAAAAATATTTTAAAAGTTAATTGATGCATTAGCAAGATATTTAATTGCTTTTTAAGCCATAAACATTGATATCGAATTTCATTAAAATTTGTGAAAGCAGTTAAAGGTGTCCCATTGTGTTTTGATAACTATAACTTTGAAATAGTTCGGGGTGGTTAATAGGCAATATACATTATGAACCAGAATTATTTACTTAATGAAAAGAAATTACACTCTTTAACGTTAAAGGACGTGCGAAATAGGAGTTATTCTGATGGGATGGAAAAAATCGGTAGATGTAATGTATATATATTAAAAGCGAAAGGTTAATAGAATCATAGGAATTGAATGCTTAGTTCAGGATATACAGTCACAAAGGCAAAAAAAAAATCAATAATGCGCTACCCACCCCTGTCCTTCATGCAAACTGTTATTTGGCTGGGCATTGATTCGTAGATTTGGAGATATTGCCCTGATGGATTACTTGCCTGGTGAATTTGATTAGCACTCTAATCTAATTGAGTGTGGATGTATTGAGAAAGCATGAAAACAAGTAATAGAAAGTTGTGCCACATGCGGGTGGATATTATCCAATTGAAATATCAGCCAAGGAGCCCATTAAAATAAAGTCAACACTATGGTAGAATCTCGGTTACTAAACTCATTGCTGTTTAAGATGAGCTTCTAGGTAGAATACGCTCGGAACTAATGACAATGCGCCTGAAAATGTACAACGATAAAGATAGTGGCGGTGCAATGACCTCCATGATCTCAGCTCCTGGTCACTCAGTATCCTATAGATATTATTGAAGCAACTGGTGTCCTGGTTACATATCGGATCGTTGATAAGAACGGTTGATCACTCTGCTCTATCGTCATTCTCGATAGACCGTTATCTTCTTGACGCTCTATAAGACCATGAGCCTCCCATTCTCCGAACATCATCTAATGATAGCATCGATCCAATCCAAATGTTGAGCGATTCTACGATTTGACCGCATTGCTCCTCTAGTTCAATTGCACATCCTCTCTCAAATGATGATATCTGCTTATATAGTTCGCGAATCCATCTACGAGGCATTGGTACAGTCACTGGGAGTCGACGGAACTCCATTCGTATGGAAATTATACTTCAGCACTGGAATGTACTCTGTTTTATACACCAACCAGATGCTTCGTTGCAATGCGCTGAAGCTCCAGCTAATTAGTCTTTGACCGCCAAACTTTTATCGTTTGCATATTCTGTCATAAGATATATGCATAAGCAATTTCGTCCCATTCGGATTACTTGTTGCAGGTACGTAGCTTTTTATATTATAGGTTGCATTTTTAAATTTTCATTTCATTGTGTACTGATAAAAAAAATAATAATAAACTGTTTCTAAATAAAGTAACAAAGATATTGTGATTCAGAACATATTTATAAACAAACTTCTTAGGTATACAGGATTACCAAATGAAAAATAAAAACTTCTTAAGCAACAAAAATAAAAATGAATAATTGCACTTGCCTGCTACATAAATAGGATAAATATTGTTTACGTAATGCAACGCATCGAATTAAATTATTGAATTAATTTTTATCCTTTTTTATTGGAAACAAAATTTGATAAAGTTTAACAAAATAATCATTATGGAATTAAAAACTTTTGTATTTTTGTGAACCCGTATAAGTTTCAGAGAATATATGCGTTCAATCATTGAACCTTTGAATAAACTGTGGTGCTCAAAGATCACGGAAAGAGGCAAAAACTATGCAAAGCATAGACTCTTGTCTTACTGTAGATAAACTCGATATCTTTCATGAAATTAAGATATATATAGCATTCTACACGCATTAGGATAAATATACTGGTGTTCAAATTTAAGAAAATTTGCTCTTTGTCGAATTTCATGAAAAGAATTGAACGAATGGTACAAATACTATTTCGAAACAAAGATGCAAATCTTGTACATCGAATACACAAGAGTATATGTCGGGGGAACAACAGATCAAAAAATCCGCATTTCGTCTTCGCAGCGCTAACGCATTTCGCCGAATTTCTTGGTGTTTTTGCAGCAATCGCTTAAATTAAAATTTTAAAATTCAAAGAGTAAAAATGAGTAACCAGCAACGTTTAGATGATGAAACAAGGTGTCGAATTGTGGGTAGTCTAGAAGCACACCAGTCTCAAATCTAGATTTGCAGAGAATTCGATTTAACGCCCAGCTTCGTGTCCAACTTATGGAAACAGTTTCAGAATACCTGATTCGTCTAGATAAAGCCTGGGTAAGGTCGTCCAAGAGCCACGACGCCCAGATAAGATCGCCATTTGTCCATTAAAGCTAGGAGTAACAGGGATGCTACAGCTCCTCAGGTCTCTTATGATTTGTATGCTGCCACGGGATCAAAAGTTTCAAGGGTGACTGTTTCCAGAAGACTTCATGAGAGAGGGTTGTTTTCAAGAAGACCTGTAGATAGTATCCCGCTCAGCTCTGCGAACAGGAGAGTCCGCTTAAAATGGTGCAGGGATCATAGAGATTGGAGCATGGATCAATGGGTGACTGTTCTCTTCACTGATGAGTTCTGGTTCATCATAACCAGTGATTCTCGCCTTACTTTCACACGGAGAGAACCAGGGACTCGCTACCTACCCTCCATTGTCCAATAAATCGACCATTAAGGTAGCGGAGGCTTGAAGGTCTGGGCAGGCGCCAAGTTGAATGGCCGTACACACCTCCATGTCTCTGAAAGAAGTACTGTGATGGCTAAGAGGTATAAGGAATTAGGTCTTGCAGCCCTATATTCACCTTTTCAGGGCTGCTGTTCGTCCTGATTTCCTTATAATGGATGACAACGCGAGGCCACATAGAGCTCATGTGGTCGAAGAATTTCTGGAAATTGAGGATATTCAAGCCAGATCTCTAGATATCAATCCTATAGAGCATGCCTCTGGAGAGGGCAATTACCCCTTCCGAGAATCATCCAATACTTGAAAAAAGCGTTGCTGAACTAGTGGGACCAATTGCCACAAGAACTCATAAACTCCCTTATTTCCAGCATAAAATCATGGTGTATATCTGTATATCTGTAGAAGGGGACCATCCCCCCCTATTAACTTATTTTTTTTATTCTATTCTGCAATTGCTGTTTCATACCTTGCGACTCCTATGAGTGGAAATTATTCAATTATAGTAGACCTTTCATTCCGTAATACAATATAGAACATGCATAATATCTTATGTTTTTGATAGTTTATTGATAAATACTTTAAATTCAAAATCAAGGTTTGTGTTGTTTATTTATTGATCAATAATGTCATTATTATTCAATGAAATTGGTGTTTTGAGCTAAGAATGTCAGATTAGCTCGTTGAGAACCATTATTAGCATCATATTTCAACTAAACAATTCGCTTCACTTGAATGAGGAGGAGGGGGGGGAATTTCTTGAAGAATTTAACTCGAAAAATTCTTCCTTGTAATACACTTAAATTTTCAAAAATTTTGGCACAGTATTATTTTAAAGAAAATGAGGCATATATGTATATAATCAGATAAAATTATAATAAAATTTGTGTAACGAATAATTTTAAAATTAGTAAAATAGAAACACACTTAAACAATCCTATATTATCTTACATATAAATTTGAGAGTATATTTATTTATCCTTTACACAAATCGACACCATTGATCGTATCACTGCAAATTATTAGGGTGCTTCCCTAATGTGTGGAAGAGGCCGTAAGCATATATCCAACAAAAAAAATGGGGAGGGGGTGTCAAATTTATTTTTGTTGATATTTTTCGAAAAAACTTCCCTTTTCATGCTTTTTTCTAATTCTTCAGCAGTTGTAATAATTTTTCCCAAACTGTCTCTGCTCAAAATATGTGCGTTTTAATGTTTTTAATGCAACTTGACATTTTGAAAAGCCAGTAATTAATAACGTGCAAGGGAAAGAAATGTAAAATCTTTATTGTTAATAAAAACCTGAAATTTTTGATAGTAAACGAGCACGTCTAGCTTATAAATAAGCGTAGTGGATCTGAATCTAAGAAATCAATAAGGTAATTATTCTATGTATCTAAAAAGGACTATTTTGCATAAAATGGGCTCACATGTATGACTCCTTATCAGTTTACATATAATTTTTGTTTAGTTATTTCATTCTACTCACACAAAAAAATTATATGGAATTTCTTAAATAAAATTAATATACAAAAAATTCATGGAGTAAAAATTCAGATTTTATAGTTCAAATATAGGAAGTACTGTTTAACATAATCTAATGGAATTTTAAAAAAAAAAGTACTTACGTTTATTATTTAATAATAATGCACATATGACAACACTATAACGTGTCAGGATGGGGTTATAACACTATAACGTGTCATAATTACGTGTCAGGATGGGCTCCTCCTGCCCCTTTCTGTCGGTCCACGATATGTTAAAATGGCCCTCGTTTTTTGAAATATAACATGTAAGAATAACCTTGCGGCGTTTCTCTTCAACAACAACCTCAATCCTTAATATAACTGACCTAACAAGAATTCTTTGTTGACTCAATTGTCTACAGCAGCCGTCTTTAACCTGAGTTACCTGGAACATTGACATGGGTTCCGCAAGTGATCACTATTTACTTAATCAAATTGTCAAAATTTTAGTAAAATTTAAATTTTTATTAAAAGATTGAATTCTTATAGGGAGTTTTCTTGCAAAAATAAATATAAGTAAATATTTTATAGATAAAATAAAATCTTAAATTTCAAAGAAGTCACGTGCTTCAAATACATTAATTGAGGCGCATTAGGTCACAAATTAGTCTCCGCTCTTTGGCTCAGTCAATGTATCTCTGATATATATGAACCGATACTCAGTTGAAACTAATATTTAGTCTAGTTGATATTATCCATTTTTAGATTGGATGCATTTTGGAGAAGAATATCCTGAATTTGCCAAAAGAGCTGTGAAATATGTAATGTCATTTGTTTAACCTATGCATGCGAAAAAAAGCTTTCACTTTGTACGCTGCGACAAAAACAAAATACAGAAACAGATTAGATGCTGAAGAAGACATTAGGTTGCAGATTTCAACAATTCTTTTAGGCGTTAAATTGCTTTGCAATAAAAAACAATCCCAGTTAAGTCATTAAAAAGGTTTTCTTTTTATGAATTTTTATAATTTGAAGTGTTGTTGCTTTTATTTATTATTGATAGAATACATTTTAGAAAACCAAAAAACGCCGTTAGCTACATTTCCGTTCATTATCTTACTAGGATGTTTGTATTGTGATAAAATAAAGATGCAGTAATAATATTGCATATTTAAGTAGGATAAAGTTTTGATTTTCTGTTTTTTCTGCTCTTTGATCGAGAGATTCCTTCAAGAAAAAGGTAGGCTCAAAGGGCTCCCCAAAGTGTAAAAGGTTGAATACCCCTGGTCTACAGCGTAGCACCAGATGCACCTCGGACAAGTCTCATCTGGACAGAAAGATGGGCATCTTCGAACTGGCCCCTGTCACCGAAGTCATTCGACCTCGGGTGATGCCAAAGAGGAGAGAGAGAAAGCCTCTCCCCCAAAATAGTGAAAACATTATTTCTCCGCCGAAGTGATGATTCAGGATTTGAACACTAGATGACAGTATAGCCTACTGATTAAATATAACCTCCGATGCAAATTTGCATCTGTATGTTTAATTAAGATATACGTTCATAAAAAAAAATTCACAATTGGTGACATACTATGCCCGACGTATGCTTAAACCTTGCCACTTCGAAATTTTTCATTCATTAAGGATTTATTTATTTACTGTTTATTAACGTCGCACTTGTATCATTGAATGTTCTCGACTGTCTATTTCTGCCCTACACAAAGATCAGCTAATCGTGATCATTATACTTTGAAATTTTGAGTCACGATCAGATGACGAAATTGACAGCTGAGCTGGTCCCCTATTCTCATATCCACGCTTAAACGTCACATTTAAAAGCAAAACAAGGACTATTAAGGACGGGTCTCAATATTTTGAGTCACGGCCAAGTGACGTTCTGTCACTCACTTTCCTAACTTCCACACTAGGGAGAAATCTGAGCCTCAACAGATGTAACGTGCATCCTACCCACTACACAATGGGTCTTAAGCGAAATCAGGACTTGAACCAACGACTCTGTTGAAAAAGCGCTGACCACGAGCTCGAGATAATAACACCTCAGCCGCTTAATATTTAACGCAAAAACTATTATTAGTAAAGTAATCTCTTAAAGTCTTCAAACCTTTAGTAAAGGAAATCATTTTAATTGTTAAGCTGTCTGGTCTACCTATAGACTGACAAATGAAACATCATTCTTTAAATAACCACCAAATGGCAATTTTTACATAAATAGAAACATGATTTTTGTAAATGTTCTTTTTGATATTGTTTATTGTTATTGTTATCATTGTTTAAAGCCCAAACGAAAGCATTGGTTAATAGAAATAGATGACATATGGCTCAATTTTTATTTCCTTGTTTTTCAGTAAGGGAGAGGAGGGGTGTTTTTGTTGTTTAATTAGAAACTATTTTGCCAAGAATGTAAGAGCAATTAATGATTAAAAATTGTCAAAAGTTATTTATTATTTATTCATTAAACAGTTATTTAAATTTAGGAAAAGTCTTATATAGTCCATTTTATTTTTATATTTCTAGAATGTCTAGTCGTGCAGCGCAATTGGTGCACGTTAAATCTATCGAAAAGCAAAGTCATTGCGCTGGAATGGTGTAGAGGTTATAAGAGGGGGGTACCACCTCAAGTATCATCTTTCTCCCTTGACCATATTCAAAATTACAAGATCCATCATCAACAGCCTTCGTGTTGTTTCTAAGCGCCATGTTAATAAATAATCAATAAATCAAATTTTGAGATTCCTTTCTTTTAAAGTCAACACCGAAACAAACTATCGATGAGCGACGCTCTGGCTTCTCTATTGAGCTATCACAAATTAATAAAATGCATTCACTAATTATGTAGTCTCAATCAAGGGTCTCCAACCTTTTATCCTAAATCTTCCACTAAGTACCAAGGCCAAAACCTAGCTAGCTCATTATACCAACTTACTGTAGTTTCGAATTGCAAGCAAATTTACTTTTCGGGCGAGTGAGGCATCTATGGCGTGAGGATGGATTACGTTTTCAATTTCGGTTGGTACTTACGAACAACGTCCAGAATATGCCATTGCAGCGACGATAGCCGATGCGCGTGTTATGCGTTACGTATTGTTACGATCAAGCGTAATGTGTAGGGGTGCCATCTCACGGAGAATGGAGAAATTAAATGCAGGATATGTTGCCATAATAGTCATGTGACAACGGTCGCGAACTTTCGGCTGGCGTTTCTGTAAAAAAGTAAATTTTAGTCCTGATGCTATCCGCCGCGTGTAGCGTGAGTTACTTATTGCAAGTTTTTCGGGATAGACTTCATATCATTAGTTACAGTCAAAATGTTGAATTCCATTATGTATTTCGGTTATTGTGTTTCTTAAATGGTTTGTATGATTTACCTGACATTGTAAATTTTATAATATAATCAAAATAAACTGTGGCGGACTGGATTGATGATGATCGCCGGTCGATGTTAAACATTGAGCTGTAAAAGTAGATCCCTAGTCTAAATAATCGAAGAATTAAGATACGTAGAACGCGTTGATGGAGCAAACCCACACGCGTTCACTACAACATATAACCAAAAATAGATACTTATCTAACAACTTTTAAAAGGAGGTCTGAGACGGGAACTAATCTAATATCAATCTCAACGTATTCACAGGACTAATATCGTAGTTCAAACTTTCTGATATGTCTCAACTACTCTTACACCAATCTCCAATCTATTAATGCTGATTCCTCCAACATCCATTCCAGTCTCCTATTCACTACATTTCTTTACATACCAATGTTGACGTATATAATTCACAAGTCATTATTTGTTAGACTAATTGAGGGGAAATATACTTGATTGTCTGTCTCACAGATAAAGAGAGAATATATAACATATATATCTTAATTTTAATAAATTAAAAAGATAAAATGTTATATTTGGCGATTTATCTCTTGTGCGCAGCTAATAGATAGGTATCGACGTTATTTGCGAACTAGTGAGACAGTATATAAGTTGGCACCAAGTAACTTAGCTCTGAAAAGCTCCAAAAATTATCGGCTTACACAAGAAAACATATGGTAAATATTCCATGGAATATATTGAGGTACATGTGAAGATTATAAAAAACGGGTCAATTTTAGATGGTAACTACAAGTGCGGTTCATTTTGTGTGGTGCATATTTGTTGAACAATTTAATAACAACCATTAAATAACAAAGAACGACACAATTTATCACTAATACTATTTTATATATTTCATAAATAACATATTTTCAATCTTTTTACAACGCATTATCCTAAAAAGACTCATAAAAAGTAGCATTGTTACAGTAATATATCACTCAGAGCAATTTGTGCGCACAACAAATTTTCAAAAGCATCGTCTGGTTCTCAAGGGACTGCTTTTCCTTTGAATACGTAACAGAAAAGCTCTTTCTTGGTGTCTTTTTCAATGAGACGTGCTTCAATTCTGAACTGGCCCTGAAAGAAAACTGTTGTGCTTCGTTTGCAATAAGTTAACCTTCGAGATACGTCATCTTTCTCCGGATGTAATGTCAACAAATATGACGGATTCCAGAGCAATGATCAAAAATAGAAATAGTATTAAAAGTAGTAAATAATATTTCTTGTTTCTATAAAAAAAGTATAATTGCCATTAACACCATCAATTTAACGATAAATCTTCCCAGCTTCCAGAGTATTTAATTATTTTATTTGTCTTCTTACAAATATATCCTCTTAATCTCATCTGTTAATGACAGAGTTTCTGTTACACTGTCCATAAATACATCCATTCCTCAATTTCTTTTACTACGAATATCAAACGAAAACAAATAACAATATATTGGTAAAACACGTTCTGTAAATTGACAATTGTATTTTTCCATTTCAAATAAGAAAATGTACTTACAGTCTTTTTTGCCTATATATGGCATCGGTTTTCTTAAATTAACTTTTATATAAATCAGGTTATAGTTCTGTTTTATATAAATAGATACTTGTATATTTTATTCACATGCTATATTTATATTTGAAAATGTTCTTATAATGTAGTGAAATATAAACATCCTGTATGTAGAAGTCATCTCATTGAATGTTATGCAACATTCAATGCACATGACATTTACGAATAAATGTGTTAAAGGTCATTTTTTCAAAATGTAGTTATAGAAAAATGCTTATAAAAAGTGTCAAAAATCAGCACAAGAATTAGAGGGAAGCAAGGTATTGTGTTGCTCATTTTTT
>BMAW01064220.1:1965948-1998664 GCA_019974015.1 Nephila pilipes | reverse complement strand
AAAAAAAAAAAAAAAAAAAAAAAAAAAAAAAAACTTCGCCATAACTTTTTCGGACAACGAGACCATCTTTGGAGCAGATTCGCAAGGAGGCAACTTAATATTTTGATCGTTGCTTGGTTTTTGGTGTATAATTCGTCATGGACCGGGACATCCTGATGCAACTCGACAAGACAACAATAAAATTTTGATTTAGCAGCGAATAGATGTATATTGAAACGAAATTGGGAACTTTTGAAAAATCGTATTAAACTTTTTGTAATTTAATAAAGCTACTTGAAGTTTCTTATAATCCAATATAGGAGTCCACTTCAACTGTTTTGGCTCGTTATAAGTAATCATGCGCAATTAAAATTTTCAAAAATTAAATAACGGTATTTTTAGTAATTTTTGCTACATGTAGTTAAATTGCTTGGACCGCAAAGATATACGTTGCGGAGCGCATGTGGCCCTCGGGAAGCGAGTTTTGACATGCTTGGTGTACATTGTATACTAATGTGGATACAAATCACTGTACTGGGTCTCCTTGACTTACGACCGAGTTCGGTACCAACTAATAGATCGTAAGTTAAAGTTATCGATTTTGGATTCATATTGTTCAACAGTTATTTTCATTCGAAAAAGTCTTAAAAATTGTACATAAAACACAAAAATTCAGTTCATGTACGTATAATTATTGCATATAATGTGAAAAATATACTCAGAGACAAAAAAAATTAGCGCACCAAGAAATAATTGCGGGGTCGTAACGAAACTTGGCATGCAGGTACATGTCGGAGAGAAATGAAAATGATTAGAAATGCAGCGCGTACGTATAGTCGGTAGAGGGCGTTTAACGTCGTTCTCCGTGGAGTATAAAACAGGTAACCAAAGCTTATTTGAGTGTGCTTAATCGTTTACAAAGGAAGAGCTGAGGTAGACATGCCATTACGCCGTTTTCGAAGACAATATGAGCAGCTGTCGCAGTTTGAGAGGGGGAGAATCATAGGCATGAAGGAAACTGGGTGGTCAGCTAGGCGAGTAGCTCGTCAATTAGGCCGCTCTGATTGTGTTGTGAGGAGGTGTTGGGACCAGTGGATCCGAGAGATGTCATTTACGCGAAGACCAGGCTCAGGACGCCCTCGACAGACCAGTCGTCGAGAAGACCGCCACTTGTAAGAAATGCACAAATACAGCCAACTGCTTCATTGGCCACCATCCAGGCACAGGTAGCATCTTCACTAGGAGCCCCTGTGTCGAACCCTACGAAGGCGCCTGGCTGAAGGACATTTGGGATCGCGGCGCCCATTACTTGTGTGCCCTTAACGCCCACCCATAGATGCCTCCGTTTGGAGTGGTGCCGCGCACGAGGAAACTGGACTGCAGCGGAATATAACCAGGTCGTCTTTAGCGACGAATCCAGATTCAATCTCAGCAGTGATAACAATCGTGTTCGTGTGTGCAGACCCCGTGGTGAACGTTTCAATCCTGCCTTTGCTTTACAGCGACACACCGCTCCCACAGCTGGTGTGATGGTACGGGGTGCCATTGCCTACAATACACGGTCACCCCTAGTATTGATCCCTGGCACCATGACAGCCCAGCGGTATGTCCATGACATCCTGCTACCACATGTGTTGCCACTCATGCAACGGCTCCCGGGAGCCCTTTTTCAACAAGACAATGCTCAGCCTCACAAGGCAAGAGTGTCACAAGACTGTCTCCACACTGTTACTACACTTCTTTGGCCTGCCGGATCCCCAGATTTGTCTCCAATTGACCATATCTGGGATCATTTGGGACGGCGAGTTGGGCATCCCACGAGTTTGAACGAACTAGAGGCAAGGTTACAGCAAATATGGAAGGAAATGTCTCAAGATATCATACAAAACATGTATGCCTTAATGCCCGATCGTATCGTATCGTGCATTCGCGCTACAGGGGGTTCAACAGGGTATTAAATCTTCTATTGTTTTGCCTTTTTCTCTAAAATATATGATCCTGTTTCTTTGATTTTCTAATCATTTACTTATATCAAAGTAGTCATTACGTGTGTAAAATTTCGTTTCATTTTGAAGACTCCTTCTTGGTGCGCTAAGTGTTTTGTTCATGAGTGTATATAATGCGCATTTTATTGCATGTGCTGCAAGCGAAAATGCAAGGTATGTTTCTTCCTTAAATGTTTTTTTTTATTCTTTTTTGTGGTCTTAAGGTGAGGAGAAAGTTTACAAATCTGAATGCAGTGAAATGCATTTGAAGCAAAAAAATAAATAAATAAGAAGAAAGATTCCTGAGGATTTACATTTTTCATTACATTTTTGAAAATACATTTTCCAGAATCTGAAAATCCAAAAACGAATCATTAATATAGATAAAATACACTCATGTTGTAACGCCTGCCCTTCATTATTTAATTCCACAAATATCTTAAAGTCTTATTAAATAGCCAATAAGTTCACAAATCCAATTAAAGAGACATCAGAAAAAGGAGAACGCAGTTTATTACATATCTTGACAGAATATGTAAAAACGCTCTTTCTCGAGTTCCTCTTGACGCAATTTACTACTACTACTGACTCAATTTAATTGTAGCTTATAATTGTACAACTTACCAACTCACTTTAGCCGACTGAGATTTCTTACTTAAAGAATTTTCGACTCTAATTACTTTAACCATGAATTACTTCCAATCAATTTTACTACAAACGATCAGTTATAATAATTCGCTCCAATTTACACACATATATCAGCCTGTCATTATCCTCTGTCTCCCTTCTCATTCCTTTAAATTATGTTTTGCTTACATGTCACTATCCCTTATTCAGTTCATTACACTTCTTATCTACATCCAGTTTGCCTAGTAACGTTTCTTTTGGTTAGCAATGAGTAAGAATTTCATTCAATTCAAATTACAAAAAGTCCCCACTGTTTGTGAAGATCCAACCACAATCACAGCCCAACATCACACTGTTTATGAAAATTGCAACACCTCGAAAGATCGGCCTCATCTCGTTATCTGAGTTGAAACTTACAACAAATGCAAATAAAGATGTTCTATGAAAACACTTAGAATTTCAGTGACATTGAGTAAGCCTGGGTTGAGCGGCTCCCTCTGAACTTCTAATTTTGCCAATTAGTTAAAGAGCTATAATAAGACGTTGAAAATATTCTATGATTACCTGTCAGAGGTAAACGTTTCTAGAGAGACTTGAAACCTCAACGACGACACAAGACTTCATATGAGCAAGTAACGAAGTTTGAAAGGGGACCAGTGAATGTCATTCGAGATGGAGATCGTGCTAGAGCATATCGACACGTAACTAGTACAGAGGAAATTTGATTTTGAATGGAAGCAATCTAAATTGCTCTTCCACCGGTACTGATTCAAAATTTGTTTGATTCGATGGCCCGCAGTATTGAAGCACTTAATTTAATAAGTAATGTCTTCATGAGATACTGAATTTTGGCTTATAATATTGTTTTTCTTACGTAGTAAATTCATTCCTTTATTTGCATCGTTACTGGGCGTTTGTGCAATAAATTTCATTCATTCTCATGAGTCCTTCATAGTGTTGCATTTCTTTTACGAACGCGAGTGTAAATACGATTTACATTTACTTATATGAATTATGAAAAAAAAACTTAAAATGTTCTCTATCCTTTTATTACATTATATTTTCTATCATTTATTCCATATATTCAGCGATTTCACGTTCATTTCTCAGAATTAATGCAAGTGTATTTTGAACTGAAGTAAGCTACAGCTTCCAGTTTTCCTATATAAAATTCCTCTAAAATTAATTAAAAGTGAAATTTAGTTGAGCCTAGGCTTGTATGTAGGAAATATATTCATTTATAAAGCTTTTGATCAGCCAGATCTAGATTTAGTAGAATTAGACATCGATGCCTTTTAGTTACCCTTCCTTCAACGCATTCCTGAAGCTGATTTTCCACAGCTAACATATCGATAGGAGTATTCAAATCTTCCACTCAGCGCAACTGGTACAGATTCTTTATTTGTCTGCCTAATCACCGAATATATTGCCTATTAAACATGTCGGAGATCTCATAACTCGGCGTATTGCCTCGTAACTAATGCAGATGAACTTTGGATTGAAATAGAGGCAATCTGGACTGATCACTCCAGGGTCCTGACTCAAACTCTATTTGGTTCGATGCCCTGCGATAAAGAAGCATCTATTAAAGTGGGTAGTGACTTCATGAAATTCTCATTTTCGGCGAGTAATTTTTTTTTCATTAATTTAATCGTTTATTTGTATCAATACAGGTCGTTCGTGGAATGAATTTCATTCAATACTGATGAGTCTTTCGTGGAGTTGTAATTTTTGCAAACAAGAGTGCATTTTCAAAAATTGGAGCAAAATTTTAATTCAATAGAAATCGTTTTTTCCCTTTTAGAATGCTCTTTATAGCATTCAAATAAAAGTTCTAAATTATTAGGAGGAATGTAGAGGAAGCCCCCATAGGATTAACATTATTTTCACTAATTCATTTTAATAAGTAGACGGAAGCTTCAAGTTGATCCTCTATCTTACAATTATTTGTGTGAGCACCAGACTTTCTTAGTTTGAAATTCGTGAATGCCTGAATCATGTGAACCTCATCTTTCTTATCAAATGTTATGATGAACTGTGAAGTTTTATTTCTTGCCAGATGGAACTATCAAAACACAGGTAACATACGCATTTTAGAACCAGATGGAAGGATTATAAGATTTAACAACGCATATCTCTGATAAATAAAGCTTTGTAACTCATGGCCCATAAACTTAGCAATTCCCCTATATTAATCAAGTTAATTAACAAGTAAAAAATATGTTTCGTCTCGAGATAAAAAAAAAAATGACATGTTTTGTGTTACTCTATAAATTAATTCAAAAAACATTGTATCTTTTTGACATTTAATAATAACAATTTACAATAAAAGTCATTAGATTGGAGTAAGTAAATTATGACATTTATCAAGAAGTTCTGAGAATCAGATTTATGAGCATATCTAGAATGCTCCATACCAAGAACTTAAAAAATTCATACCGAGTACAAGATCACCAGCAGAATATTTCATAGTATCTTCAAGTTCCAAAATGCAAATACGTAGACATTAAATTATGCTATATAAGATCACTTGACATCGCCTTGAGCGATAAGCTGGTCAACAATGACGACATGTACAAGATCCAAATTGTACAAGATCGATGTACAAGATCCAAATTAATTATCATCCACACAACTGATGTTCAAGAATTCTATAATCAAAGAACTTGAACGTTGATGCATATTTAATGACTTCAATACCTAATAAACTCTTAGAGTTATTTGAGAGGGAGCGATCTTGCATAATCTGTGAAGAAATCTAATCAAGAGTGTTTGTATATTTCCAACGTCTCTTCAATTAGAATTCTGCCCTTATTGACTATTTAATTAAACTTTATGATATCTGTAGATTTAAATAATGAAAGGATAGAGTTACAACTTTACTGCTGTTCAAAATTACGAGTTCTGTCGCGAATGCCTTCGTGTTGCTTTGAGGAGAGAGAGAGAGCAATGTTAATAAAACAATCTACAGAGGAATGTATATGTGTGATCTTGACAAAATTCTTTAAATACATAGAATAAAGATATGGGGTGATGGAATGGCAAGGACAAAAATCGAACATAAAAATGTGGGAGTGTGTCATCCGTGTTAACCGAAGACAACAAACCCCATGGGAGAAAGGAAAGATCACCGGGGAACTATAAGTTGTAAGTATTGTATTTAACTAAAGAAGATAAGCAGGTAAGCCCTTGAAGAACCAATGTAAAGAAATTGCCACATTTATGAAGTACAATTTTCGTGTGGAACAGAATCGGGTTTCACAGCCGTACATGCATTTGAAGAATAGTGGTGGGATGGCAAAGCTGTACAGAAATAAGATTCGTAAATCTCATGTGATGTTATTTCAAGACTTTGTTTATAAGGGTTTTAAAAGGCAAGCTTGTCAACATCCTTTTTAAAAAAGAGAGAGAGAGAAAGGATACATAGAAAGAGACAATTAATTTAGAAAGAGTCATTTCTCAAAATCAACTCCTACACAACACATGACAAACGGTAAAATTTGCACTTTAAGAAGAAGGCCATTGTTACCACGAGCTCCTTCAAATATCTTTATTCATGGTATGAAATTTCATTCAGCATCTAGATCAATTGCTTATGAGGTATAACAGTTCTTCGGGTTTTGACTGTTTTCGAGATAATTTATACACGTCTAAAACAATTTACGCTTTGTTCATCCTTTTCTGTATTTATATTCTAAAACATAAAAATCGTTACACCGAGAAGGAATTATTCAATTCCTACAAAAATAAGTGAATGGGTTGAACATGTATAAAAGTGGTGTGTGTGTGATGAAACTGCTTAATTACGTTATTTTTAACTTTACCTAATTTTGTTTATTTCTAAAATCAAACCAAATTCATACCAAACAACATTCAAACTTACAAATTACTATAGCTCTAATTTATAGAAGTTTCTAGAATTCGGTACGATGTTTGAGACTGCTACACATATCCGCATTTGGCTCCCCACTTCGCCTTTATCGGTTCTGTTCTCGCCATGTAATACATACTGCTTTACTTTCCCTTAATCAAACACAGCTTCCATGTTTAGCATGTGAATTTATGAAAGGTAAACTAATCCTAGACATGTGGGGAGGGGTCACAGGAATTAAACTTCTTCTCACACAAAGAATAACTGGAGTTCGTTTAAAATGGTTTAATGTTTCCAATAACTGGATACACACTGATGTATTATATGTACTGCATCACAGGTAGATGTTACTGCCTTCGAGTAGTAACAGCATAAATGTTCATTCAACTGCCTTCTCGTAGTTACTAGTTTAAAGTTCTTTTTTTCTCGCCTCCGCGCGTTCGAACAGTACCTTCTTTAGGGGTGAGATCTTTCTTAAACATCGTCTTTTGGAAGGCATCACAGTCCGTAACTATTTTAACTTTAGATCCTAAAAGGTATTTCTAAATCTCTTGAGAGCTTCTACTATAGCCAAGACTTCAAGTTCGTAGCTACATAATTTTTCTTGTTGAAGAGTCGTCTTCTTACTCATGAAATGAATAGGGTGTAATTGACCATCTCCAAAATCTTGTAGTATGACAGCACCGAAACCATGGCTACTGGGGCAACGTCAATGTAATTCCAATGGTACGCCTTGTTTGAAAATACGAAGCACAAGGCTGGTCGACAATATTTCCTTAAGTTTCTTAAGGATTGTTTTTGTTTCAGTCCAAATATAAATTCTTCTTCATTGCGGAGAAGATCATTTAATGGTTTAGCTATTTTTGAATGATTGGCGATAAACTTTCGGAAGTATCCCGTCAGACTCAAGAAATTTTGAATTCCTTTAAGATTTTTGGGCTCTGGGAAATTTTGAACAGCTAGATTTTCATTCAAAGAAGGGCGAATGGTACCATCTTCTATAACATATCCCAAAAATTCTATTTTTCTTCTTAAGAATTGGCATTTCTTAAAATTAATCTCTCTTATCCATATTCTCTGGCTACTTCTAAAACGAGTTTCAATTTCTCTACACCTTCTTCTTCATTATGGGCCGGTATAATAAAATCGTCTACATAAATTACAACAATATTCTCTCGCATTAAATTCCTAAATTTATGATAAATTAATCCCTGAAATACACTTGGTGACGTCGAAAGTCCGAAAGAAGCTCTCAAAAATTCATATAAATCGAAATATGTAATAAGAGCTAAATATTTTGTATATTTTTCTTCAATGGGAACATGAAAAAATCCGTTTCTTAAGTCAATCGTTGTGAAGACTTTAGCTTCGCTCAAATGATCTAAAACTTCCTTCTATTTGAGGCATAGGAAATGAGTCTTTAATAATTTTTTTATTCAACTGCTTAAAATCTATACACAAACGCGAAGAACCGTCTTTCTTTTTAGTCAAAACAATCGGTGACGCATAATTTGAACACGAATGTCTTAATATTCCATTTTTTAACCATTCATCAATTCGATTATCAACTATTTTTTGTTCTGCAAAAGAAATTCTCCTGGATCGTTGCGAAACTGCAGTTTCATCTTTCAATATAATATTCATTTTTATTTCAGTGCTATGATGCCTTTCATTTGAACAATAATTCATGAGCAAATCAGAAACAGTAATACGTAATCCCTTCTCAGCAACATGGGATAAATCTATCTCTTCAGTCACACCAGCTGAAATTAAAAACAAAAAACTTTCGCCCGAGGGGAAAGAGTTGCATTGCGCAATAGTCCGGTCCCCAGCTGTGGGTGAATTTGGTAATAATTCTAAGCACTTGGGGGGGGGGGAATTGCGTCTCCTACTAAATGTTATTCTATGTTCCTAATTCTATGCACCTAATTCTATGCACCTATGCACCTAATTCTATGTTCTGATTTCTATCTAAAGAGAAGTTAAAACTAGTTGTTTCGGCTTCTACAATATTTCCACAACAACTTTTAATTTGTATGAATCCAATGGATGATTTAGAATAAAGTATCAATCCCTTACTTTTTCTTAGAAATGTATGTTTAGCTCTAATATTGCATCACTAAAACTTTCATGGATATTTTGAGAATGTTATAGGAAAAGTGATTATTTGATCTGATAACCGCTAGGACCATATTTGTCTAATCTGTGCCAAAAATTCGTTTATTTATGAAATAAAATCTGTGACTTAGTCTTTACTCAGTGAATTCAAGAAAGTAAGAAGAAGGATGGAATGGCAAAGAGAAGGGTAGAAAACAGAGAAAAGTCGTTCGTTTTTCCCTGAGGCGCAACAACTGAAATTTACCACAGACAGCAAACCCCAGGAGATAATCGAAATTTCACTTGGGCACCACGAGGTTGAAAATTTTGTACTTTCGTAAAGAATATGAGCTCCTCAGGGGGAGAAATACTGTACAGAAATACAGTAAAATTATAATGGCATTGCATCAGAATTCAATACGCCTTTTTTCAAAAAATTCTTATTTTACATGATTCTCTAGAAGTGTTAAAAATGATGGAAACAATTATTGTACACAATGCAATTGACTCAATTCTCTATCAACACCGAATTAGAGAATTACAAGTACCTAAATATATACCACTTTTATATTTAAAACACTTTTTTTGCTGATGTTATATATAGCGCATTGCTTTGGCAAGTTCATTTTCTCGTGTCCATTGTAGAACAATTATTTGTATTTAATCAAACACAAATTTATCACGAATTTGCTTATATGTCTCTGATCATTATTTTGGTCATTTTCTTGAATCCAAACAACAAATAAAATGTCCCTAATCAACTGAAATGTAATGATATCTACGATATATTGTTTTACATTATGAATGAAGTGGTTTCGCTTGAAAAAATGCAATTAAAAATGAATTTTGGTCTAATCAAAACAAAAATTCTTTGATTTACCCCATAATAATTAGTACAAGATAAATTTTGAAAAGGATAGACTTTTTGAAGCATTTTTAATATGCTTCACCATTTTTCAAATTATAAAAAGGAAAGAGATCTTGGTAACACGAATTGTTGAAATGCGCACTTGAAAATGTGATAGCAGACTCACTTCATGCATAATTTAATCAGTCTGCTAGCTAGGATTGACTACTCTGATGCAATATCAAAAGGTAAGAGTCTATCAATGATAAGAAAGAAATTCGTCGCAAATCTAATTTAATCAGATGCCTTATTTGTACAAAATCAAATTGAATAACATTAAGAACAGCAAATAATCCTCATATTCTGCGTTTATTTATTTTGGTATCATATTCTTATCGGCAAAGATATTTTACAGCGCTGACAAACAAAAAACATTCAGATGACATTTATTAGAAGACTCTTCTAAAATAACTAATTTATTTATCCATAAGAATAGAAATACTTCCCAGAGTAAGGTTAAGTATCGCTTAGTATTAAAGAAAGAAAATATAAACTCAGAATAAGTTTCCAGACATTTGAGAAACACTCGACAAAAGTACAATATTTACATTATATACAAATGTTTATGATATTCATTTTGTCATTCAAAAACCACAAACTATAAAGAGACATTATTGTTTAAAATAAATTGTGGATCAATCTTGATATTAGAAATGAGTATAATACACTATATATAAGGTGATCGTAATTAAATTTGATCTATTCAGAGCACTCTGTAGATATAACTAAAATTCCAGATTGATTTGCAAGTTTATAGATAGGCGTTTCAAAGGATGCCCTGAAAGATTTCTCAAAAAAACTAGTTCAATTAACATACGCTAAGATAGATTACATATAAAAACGAACAAGCTACAAATTCCAATACAAGCATCGTTTATGCGTTAAAGACTGTTTAGCGATGTAACGCATATTGTTTAATGTGGGGGGCCCTCATTAAGGTGTAAAATGTGCAGGCGATGAACAATGTGTCCAACATCAGGATGTTCAGTTCTTCAGTGATCTGTCGCACATGAATCTTTATACAGTTCTTCAGATTTGCCAAAGTTGCAACTGTCCGTCAATGAACCACGCATTTTAAATGGCCTCACAACCAAAAATCACACAGAATAAGATTGGGAAAATGGACTACCAAGAAGTGGAGAATGAACAGCTAATCACCCTATCATGTTTAAAATGTAAGATGAAACAGTATGAAAATGTCACGATCCCGTTACAGAGCATGTTACAGGGCCGTTATCGTCATATTCTTCGAAGAAGAATGGTCTAAGAATAAATTGGAAAGTGAACCCGCATACCAAACAGTAACGTTTAGAAGAGTGTAGTGGACTTGTGTGGAAGGCATATGGATTTCCTATGTCTCGAATTCGACAAGTTTTGGCGCTCTCAGAATTGTCGAATTTGGGATCAAAATGTGTCTCGTCAGAGGATATTTCACGGCCAGAAATCATCGACTTCAACTCGGACAAGAAAGGTCAAGGCAGAAGATAAGCGACGGTCAATGTAATCACAAACAGTTGCTGGTTATGACTAATTTTATACGAAACAAAGCGCACTATTGTTCTCAATGTATCTTCCATCTGTTCTATACTATATATCTAATTTTCGTGTCACTATACGTACACTACTGGAGCCCTGATCATTCGTTAGTAACAGGTCTATAACGGCCGTTGCTATCTCTGAAACAACTTTTTCACCGATAGGTTTTCACTCTCCGCCATATTGAAACATAACGACTAAGTTTCTTCGAATCGAAGTATAATATCTCTCGAACTTTGGGGAGAGATTTGTCCCCGTCTCAATTTCTCTCGATAACGAAATGCATGAAAGGCTGTTCAACATTTTCTTGATTTTCGTAAAGCAGTTTCACGATTAATGAACGTTGTGGTAAATTGAGAGCCAGAACGCTACTCATTCTATCTCCTCCTTTTTATACATAGAACTAGTACTATAGTTTTGAATGCCATAAGGCTTGAAAAGGTTAAAATAGCCTACAGTTACCTATAGCATATCATTCAAACATTTTGGCTGTAATGCGACCCGAGCGGATTTCTTAAGGAATCTTTTAGCATATCCTTTGAATTAAAAATTTGTCTATTTAAGAAATTGGGAATAAGCCACATTTTAGATACAGCTACAGATTGCTTTGAATGGGCTAAGTTTAATTACCATCCCCTTGTACATTAATTGAAGTTAGAAAATAATAGTAAAGAAATTGAAGAATTTTTTTAAAAAAAAAATACCAAATTTCAATCATCAGATTAATACAAAGAGAATAAAACCTTAAAACATATTTTAGGAGTCAAATAGGTTGACAAATAATCGTCTCTAAGAAATAAATAAAGAATAACTCACGAGAACTCCATATTACATGGCAAAACTTTATTGCACTACAGGCACATCAAAATTTTAAAAATACATGAAAAGTGTAATTCTTTCTTTAAGAATAGTTTTAAAAGAATCTAATAATAAAAGATATATCATGGTTGCCACACGACTTAACCGCTAATTAAAAATCAAAAATAAAGTTTAGTACTTTACCCCTAAAAGGAAAAATAAGCATAATACAATCTTTCTTTAAGGAAAACCGTTTGCAATTACATACTTTTTCAACAAAAGTGAAATATAAAATAAGACACGTATCAAGGACGGAATATTAGGTCGGGCGTTGAACTTTATAGAGGAAGGGATAAAATATGCTCTTAAATATATATATATATATATATATATATATATATATATATATATATATATCTTCTAGGGTAATCTGGAACTGAACTTTAATTATGAATATTAATACATATTTTATTCATTTAATGGATTACAGAACTACAAATCACTATAATAGTTTTTGTATAAAATTTAGAATATTATGGTTTGTGATATTATTAAAATTGTAGGGTTGACTTATAGTTCATGTTTAAGTCAGGAATTTAATTTTAATAAATTTTCAAGTAATATTAATTTTTTATAAATGATTAAAATGTAGGACTTAATTTATAATACGAAATAAATAATTTTCCCAACTTGACTTTTCGTAGACGAAATTTTCTTACCTGTCATCATCTATCGATGGATGCTGAATCATCAGATGCAAAAAGAAGAACATAGTATCTCAAAATAAATGTAATTATTATTTTTCTTTTCGTTTTATATATTCCCGAACTACTACACTTCAAGATATTCAAAAAATGATTAATTAATAATTGTTGAATTTTACTTTTAAAGAAAGAATATGGATTCTATTATTTTTTTTAATAAACGCTTAAAACTCTTACAAAAATTTCAAATATTTCATTGATTCTTCACGATGAAGAAAAATTCTTCAAAAGGAATAAACCCTTTTTTGTAAATTTGGCTATTTTTCCTCTCTCCCAAACTATTCAAATTCCATATCGAATCTAAATTAACATAATTGCGTAATATTTAAGAAATGTCAATGCATAATAGCATTCAAAAGCTAGTAATCTTATATTTAGTGTTAACATAATATTGATCCTAAGTAAAAGCACGACAGGTTTCTACTGGAAGGTGCACATTCGTTTGAAACCACTGTTTAAAAACTGCTAATTATTCTCTTAAAACATTAATTTAGAATTTTAAAAAAAAGGATTAATATTGTTTATTAGCGTCGCACCGAGAAGCAACATGAGGACTCTTGGCGACGGACTTCGTAATTTTGAACCTCAGTCAAGTGATGAGGATATCTGAGCTGACACCCCTCTCTGCAAACTTCGCCAATGGGAGGACTTGGGATCTCAATAGGCTTAGCGAGCATCGGCCCCACTAGACGGTGGGTCCTTGGTGGCATCAGGGCTCAAACTCATTACTTGATGAAAACACCGCCGACTGTGAGTTCATGACCACTAGCCTACCGCGGCCCCGAATAAAAAAGGAAAGACAACGAAAAGGAGGCAAATAGTTTCTGTAAGAAACCAGTTAAATGATAATTATGAAAATAGCAATCGTGTCATCTATGGTCTTTTCATCAATTTTAAAAATATAAAATTCCACAATATTCACAGTTTGAGTAATCTCAAAATGTGAAGCGAAAAACCTCCAGAATTTCTTGAAAAACCATTCATATTCTTACAGTGTTTGCAGCAGTGGGGAAGTAGAATCTTATTTTTGTTGTATTATTTCATCTTAATCACTTAGACCCATACTTTTTTTTATACAATAGTAAAAACAATACACAACGCTCTCATGGATATTCGTGTTTTAATAGGGTTTAAATATAATTACAGAAAATTCAGTTTGAACTTTCAGAATTGCTTACTGAAAGGAAAATTGGCAGTTACGACAAAACTAAGCAAAAATGTGAGCACCTCTGTATTGCGCCCTGGTGATCAAAGTCAACAAACATCCAAATCGATACGAAAAATTCTAAAAGTAAAAAGCTCGATCAATACCGCATTATAGAATGCGCCCAACAGTAGAATGTCTTATTAAAGGGAGCTTAATGTGTATAAACTCTGAGTAAAAACTGCCAGATGTGCTGATAAAAAAAAGAATAGTGAAAATGAGGAATACAAGTTCCATTATTTTTTTTCTACGTTCGAAATTTAAAAAAAAAAAATCTGTATAATTTCAAAATTCAAATAGAAAAGTTAATGCAAATAAAAAAAATCTTATTTATAATTCGAATTTTTTTTTAACAAATAAGAAGAATTTCCAACCACAAATGTTTCATATAATGAGCCCAACATTTTTATCATATATATTTAAAAAATAATTACTTGTTAAATAAAATTATAAATATTACATTAGCATGTTATTTTTATGAATAAACTGAAAGGTGAATTACTTCACAATATATATTAGAGAAGCTATGAGGGATTAAAATATGAATGAAAGATTAAACTACAAAATTTTTGTCGTAACTGAAGAAGGAGAAAAAATTCAAAAGTTACTGAACTGTTAAGAAAGAAATAACAATCTTAAAGACAATCAAAAGTTATTTTAACTTGCAATGAATTGTCATATTTATCACTATTTTTAGGCATTATTTATACAATTATAGGTCATATTTGAATTATATATATATATATATATATATATATATATATATATATATATATATATATATATATATAGTATGTGTGAGTTTTGTTTTCATTTCTATTTTACATCATTTTTTTTCTCTTTCTTAGCTTTAACACAAACTATAATTAGATGTTAGGGTTTTTTTATACTTTTATTTTCTTTAAATAATAGTATAAATAGTATTCTGGTATCCATTCAATAATTTTCTAATGCATTTTTCGAAACAATTAAGATTTATCAAGCATACTTCTGGCTTGTGAAGGGGCTTATTAGGGTGAGTTGGGGCTTCATGACCGCGAGGTTTCCTAGCGATCGTTTTCTTTTTTTGTGACACTTACTGTATTTCGTAAACACAGGAGATATTCCTCAGGATACCCCAGAGAGCTTTGTTTTTTCGACTCTTCCTCTTGCCAACCAATTTTTATCTTTCTCCCCCCCCCCCCTTTTTAAAAAAAAAAAAAAAAAAAAAAAAAAAACCTCTAGATCACAGATGCATATTGTTTGGCGCAGCAGAGGCAGATTTGGCACTTGCGCCATTTTACTCTTTCACTCGCTCATATTATCAGGGACACAAGATGAATACAAATTATATCATAAAGCAAAATGCAGCAGTAAATAATATTAAAATACAAATTTTAAAATTTTGATATGGTTCATTATATATTTTTGTAAAATGTTCGCAAATAAGTGAGGAAATATGTTTCAAGAGTATTAGTCTACCCCTAACCCCCCCCCGTTTTTTTTTTTTTTTCATTTTGAAGAATGTGACACGATTCTAATACCCTTTTTTTTAAAAAAAAATATTATGATAAAAATTGTTTCTTATTCAGATTTATCATCCTTTATCTTTGCTATTTTTTAAAAAATTGATAATTGTAAATACAAGGTCTCTAAAAGTTAAATTATAAATTTTTCAAGTCCTACTCTTATGAAACCATTGATAAAATTAACAAAACAAGTTTTTTTGAAGATAATATGTCAAAAAATTGATATAAACTAAAATTTTGTATCTGCGATCTTTTTTTTTATTATTCTTTTTTTTTTGAAAAATTATCTGTAATAAGATAAGTACGATATTCTCTAATTAAACTTGTTTTGGATTTTTGTTGTAGTTTTTTCGAAAATATTATTTATTAATCTTTAATATTTGAGCTGAAGTAATACTGTTATGCCATGAAGATGATTGGTTGATTGATTTTATTGGCACAAGTACCAGATTTGTACAAATTGCGCAAAATGCATGTTAATTTACAACAAAAAACGTGTATCTGTGACGTAGACACGAAATTCTATATGTACAATAAGGGGCAAAAAGAGGATACAATGACAAAGAGATAAGTCAAAAATAGAGAAATACGGCCAAAATATCTTGTGAATACATCATCTGAGTTTATAAAAGATAGTAAATCCTATTACGGGAAGAAAAGGACACTCTGTTTCGTAATCCCCATACTTATTTAAACAGGGTAAGCCCCTGAGTACGTCAATTAGAAGTTTTATCCTTGAAATGGGGAGATGATTGAAACGGACAAATCACAAATTAAGGTTGTAAGACAGCCGAGTGTCTCTTGTAGTGTAATCCAGCGACATTAGAATGAGTTAATGGGAAAATTCTGTTTCAGATCCCATGCATATTAAAGTAACATCTAAGCTCCTTGCGTCTGCAGATGCAGAATAACTCAGGTCATCATAAACCATTTTATGGCAACAGGGAAAACTTTTCCAACCTAGTCTAGAAGATACCCTCACATTCAAGACTTGCATGTAAAACAATTATTTATGAGTTCCCCCATGATTCCCGTTTTAAACAAATCGGTGAGAGGGGAGGGATGTTTTAGTCCAAAGCAAAACTTTAGATGGCGCTGAGAACCATCCCTGTGGACACAACTTACAGGAGCGCTCTGAAAAACTTGATCAATATTAAATAATCGAACGCATGTTTCAACAAATAGTGATAAATGTTTTTTTCAAATAAAATCATTCCGTATTAAAAGTATTGGTACATTATAACTTTGTTCCCAAATCCTTCTATCGCAGCATGCGCAATGCGTCACAACGAACACGACAGTGTGTGCGCACATGTTCCAGCTCGATCAACAAAGCTTATATTTATAACCTTGAACTCGTCGTGACAAGGTTAAGGTTCCTACCAAAACGATACCTGACGATATTGTCCTCGTCATTTGACCGAGGTTCAAAATTACGAGGCCCGTCGTTAATAAAACCAAACCAACCTCCGACACACCATTTCAAACTTCCGAGTGTGATGTTAATCCCATGGACTTCTCTACTTTTCTTCTCAGAGCTAGATTAATTGAATAAAATAAAATAATTAGAAAGTGTGAAAAAAGTTGAGAAACTATGGGATACTTTATTGATTTCAAGAACAAGGTATGGAGGGTACCTCCCTTTTTTGAAAAGGAGGTGTTAGACTAAAAAGGGTTTGAAACCTATACTTTAAGCAAATTTCATAGTAGAAATTTGCGTCGTGTATTAAAAAGTACCAGGAACCCGTTACCATAAATCCAGATGTGTTGAAAGAACACAGTACCAGGCAATGGAAAATAATGTTGGACTAGAATCGGAGAATAGGATTGATTCCAACAGAATGTGGAAAAAGTTCGAATATCGAGATACCATTGTACACATATTCCACAGATGTTTATCTTTAAGATACATCTTAGATAATACTAAACAAAGTTTATCTATCATGAAAGAGACTGGATAAAAAAAAGGATATTTATTTAAAATTTACGGAAAATGTATTGTTTGCCTACTTCAATATATTCTAAAGGACAGAATCACCTCATTTGGTTGACTGATGATTGAACTGACTATTGTTACACTGGCGAAATAGTGTTGCAGTTCATTTCATATAATTATACAGCGGGTTATGTTTTTCTTTTAACAGCTTCCATGATCAAAACATGTTCCTTCTAGACAGATTTTATTTTGAGGAAAGGGAAAATGATCGATCTTCAAAACCAATAGCTTAATCAAAAAATTATATAAGTTAAGGGTGCGGAGAAACAAGAGATATACACTCAACCACTGAGAGAATTGTTTAATTTAATCAAGTCATATCTTTTACGCATGCAACCCTATGTGAAGTAGGTTTGGGTTTTAAAAAGATTGTAGTCATCCTCCCATATTCCGATTTAGCAACCTGGGAATTTTTATGTTCCGAAAATAAAATCTGTGCCTGGTATGAACTCGTTTTGAATCATGGAGGCTGCTTTAAAAGAAACATAGAGTTAAAAATTACTGCAGAGTGATTTTCACCTGTGGAAAACAAGAATGAACTGATGTATGAATGACATTAGGGAATACACTGAAAGATACAAGCAATAAAATGTAGCAAATATCCTTTGAGCTAACTCTTTCAGATCTGTTGTCGTGGTAGCCAGTGGTTATAATTGCGAACTCGGCAGACGTTATTTCCATTCATTGGTCTGAGTCTCGATGCCACTGTTTCTGCAATGTAGTGGGCCATATCTATTAAATAGGGTTCCGCTGGTCTTGTGGAATCTTTGGGAGTGGTATTAGCCTGTGTGTCGTCCTGTCACTTGACTGCACCAAAATTACGAGGTCCGTCGCCACACATGATGTTGATTCTAAATGACACATAAACAATAAACACCATTGGAATTTAGTTTAAGGTTCTATTTTCCAAGTATTAAGGAATCAACTCAAATTTAGAATACTTTTCAAATAAATAATATTATAATTATATTATTTCACAATTTATTTATTCTGTTTAACTATTATCTAGATAATAATACGTTTTAAATGTCAGACTCAACTAATCAATTGATACATATTTAAAACAATAGTTGTAATGTTTTTATGATCTTCAAAGAAGGATTATTTTAAATTTCTAACAGTTCTTGTCCTCTCATCTTCTCTACTATATTTGTGGCCAGGCCATTCGACCACCTCACATCTTTATAACCAAATCTTCTCACCTACACTGTGCACATAATTGCCGAGAGTGATCATTGCTGGAGATTCATGGTGTTGTTTCATCGAGTTGTGGAATCACTAAACAACCCATCGAGTAGTTGGGCCGATGGCCGTGCCTCATGAAAGTCCACTAAAACAAACTTTATTAAATGTCTCATAAAATAACTCCAACTCTATACATTCCATTGAAAATTTATTGGTAGTATACCTATATCGGCTGTAACTGTAGTCACAAAACCAAAATCATTTACTTTTCCGAAAATTCTGAAATCTATTTTCAAGCTTCTTGATCAAATCGCAAAGAGGGCTGGGAATTTTCCATTTTGGTGATTATGTTTTGACCAACTTTGAAAAATTGTTTGCATATTGGAGGTTTGTTCAATTTTATATGGAACAATTTTCATGGTTTGAAACATTGTATGGTTAAATTGGTTTTTACCTTAAGGGACGCGCTTAAATCATTTAAATGAACAGTCAAGTCTTAACAAAATGTTAAATCTATGTCAATTGGCACTTTCATGTCTTGGTACACATTTTACTTTCGAAATTATGAATGATATGATTTCATCAAATACATCATAAAATCTTTTAACATTTGATCTCTACTGAGCCCCTGCCCAGTAAAGTATGCGATATCGCCGTGCCTAATATATTTTCTGGCAGAAAATTGTTCCAATTTCTTACTTGAGTTTGCGGAATTGAACACATGCATCCAATTATGTTATAGTAAATTCTTAAAATCGAGGAACATTCCAAAATAATTTCATTTTCTATGAGAACTCGTAAGGTTTAAATTACTTAGTATTAAGGTACAGGACATGAAATGTGAAACACTTTTTACACCAGAAAATAGATTGATTCAAATACTGTTGAGTAATACAAGACAAAATATATTATTCTTTAAAGGATGGCGAAGCTCAGAATGTAATTTAATGCAGGGACAGGGCGCCTTTTTCCAGAAGAGGTGTTTGGGGTCCTATTACACGAAGCACAGCCTTAAGATATTTCTCCTGATATTAAAGGATGATTCGATCCCCGGTTCATTATAAAATTCATAGTCTTGATGATTAAAATAACACAGTCCCTGTCCATTTTAAAGCTTTCCATTAATTTTCTTGTGGTATATTATTCAATGGCACTTCATTAAAACGAGAGTTTGTAGCACCATATAACATTGGCTCTTTATTAATTTAACAACCTTTTTCTTACATATCAGAATCTTGGTACAATCCATCCCAATTACAATCAGATATGTTAACAAGAAAGAAAATCGTACATCGTTTTTCACTACTTATATAACTCTGTCGTATCTTTAAATGGTATTAAAGAAGCCATTTCAGTTGTTATCAATCGTTCGTACACCTATAAAATAAATATCTACTGAGCTTGCTAACGGCAACATCAGTATTCTGATCCATTGTCAAAGAATAAAATTATAACTGCTTTACTTTCAGTTTCTCTTCAACAGATTTTCCAAATTCATCAGCCTCCTGTAAAATAGTTTTAATTTATGAGACAAATTATCTAGAAGTTATGTATTCTCATAAAGGAAAATGAAATATCTCATGCTTCTACATTGCTAACAACCGATGACCGACAATGGTTTTGACTTTGACTTTAAGAAAACTTTGTTGAGAAAAGAACTGTTTTTAGTGCCGCTTTTGTCTTTTGCTGGGCTCTCCTTTATAAACATCGAATCTGGAGACATTTTCAATATAATGCCTTTCAAATTATACACCTAAGACAGGTGTGGAGAACATTATTAATTACATAGTGCCCTCAATTGTTTCTCTTCAATAAAAATAGTTCCTCTGTTCATTTTCTTTCAATAAACTCTATCTGATTTTTCTTTGTTCAAAATATGGAGACATGGAAGCTTATGTACTAAAATTGAGTTTTCAAACAATATATTTGATAAAGGTGTGATGTTGGGCTATTCAAGATGTTTAAGAATGCTACACAAGACTCATCAATTGAGAAAACTGTTTTGTTTTAGCATTCTTCTGATGGATCGGAGTTATCTTCATAAAGGAGAAAATCTCTACAATCTATGCAATAAATACAGGTCTTATTTTAAATAACAAACTGTATGTATCAATCCAATTTGTTTATAAAGCCATATAGTTTTATATAAATAAGTTTTTGTTAATAAAGCTTATAATGTTTCTTTATAAACAAAGTTATAAATTTTATATTTATAGTTTTATCGTTATTCGCTAATTATATGTATAAATTATAAATTAATTTTATATTTATTTTCAAAATAAATTATCAATTTAGAAATAAAAATACAACATAAAGTTCTATTATTTTCAAGAATGTTTTGTAATCCTTAAAATTTCCCAAATTAACTGCAATAATATAATTTGAAGAAAATATTAAAAATTCAAGGATTTACGAAACAGTGGATGTACAACAAGATCGGCCCTTATATGGCCATAGTGATATATGAGACACCGCATCCCAAATTTTAGGGGAGGAATCAAAATTAGCTTCAATTGCCTGATATTGTTATTTTTACCCTTTGAGGATGCAATGTTTTACTTTAGAGTAAAAGATATATAGGTGGGTGAGAGGTATATTGATCATGCAGATAAAAATAGTAGTCCCTTGTCTGAGAGAAAGTATTTTGCACAGTGTAAAGGACGGCACAGTTTGCTCATTGCAACGCGAAAAATAAGATATGTACTTATGCAACTGTGCCACTGAAATGATGATATTGATGAGACACAACAATTTAGTGAAAATTTAGAACATATACGCCCTCAAAGGGTTAAAATACAGATTTGTTAATATCTTTAAAATAAACCTCATGAAAATATTCAATTTTTATCGATATGATTGTACCTCTATGCTTACCTGATACACTTTACTATATTGAATTTTTAAAAAGCTCATTTCCTCAAAATGTTATTTTATCATTTCTGATAAGGTATCTTAAAAATGATTTGAGATGGTCTACTGTATTGTTATATCATTTCAGATAATTTTGCATAATTTGAACTAAAATTATTCTGGTTGTTTTCTCAATATCTTTCAGTGGTTGGTACGTCGTATCAAATATCTGTAAGACATTTCGATAAGCTTTAAAAACTGAAACTAAAGCTCCACTTAATGTAGTCTAAATGACGTGAAATAATGTATGTTATCACAATGGTAAATTATTTAAACCCCATGAAAATTTAATATTAGTTTTACGAAAGTAACAACCATAAATTATCACATAAAAATCATAGTATCATTTAGAATTGAATCTAAATGTATGTAGACTTGAAGGGTGGAAAAATACAGATTTAATGTGTTGAACAGTCGTATGACACGAAGGAACTCTGTAAACGATGTCACTCTCCATTTAGAAGATAACAGATATATGTGTCATATCTACATAACTATAATAATAATAAAGTATAGTATTTTCTGAAAAGTATACCTGCAGATGTAGTCATTTTCTTTATTATAACAAACGCATTGCTTTAAATTTGTTTTGAACTGTAAAATTTGATGATGTGGTTGTTTACATTTCTTTCAGATTACTTTGTCGATTTTTAAATGAGAGGATAACGAAATGAGTTGTGTGAAAATAACTGCTGGTTATTTATGTGACTTTTCTGGCTATGAGCGGATGCGTTGTTTGGGAAAGTGAAACGTCGATTGTATAATGTCATCCACTGAAGATGGATTTAAATTTATGAAATTTAATATATAATACAGAAAATAAAATTTCATTATGATTATTATCCTTTTGATACAAATAAATGAAATTTCCAAATGAGAAATCCACACATTGACATAATTTCAAAATTTGGCTTTTTCTTTCTGCTTGACTTTGAATTGTAGGAAGTGACCTTCCCTAACTGTTTGTCATCTTCCCCTTGTCATGAGGCGGTCTGTCCACGCGCCCTCAACATCTTATCAATGAGGCGTAAGAGAATAACTAATTTTACTCAGTGCAGCGAAAATTTTCCAGGAGTATCTGACGTGCAATCTGAGGTATTTGTATTTGTACCCGTGCACCCAATCTAAAGAATACAGCAGAAACTGAGTTTATGCCTTGCCTATCCGAATGTTGCTGTCCTGGTGATCTGCCCACGTCCTCCTCCACCCTTTCCTTCCGGGATCTTTCCATCATCAGTCTCTAATAATTGAGTACATCCTGGATGTAGTGACATCTTGCATTAGTAGATCTTAATTTGTTCTCACACCCACTAATCTCAGTTCTGTGGATGTTGCTTGATATTAGAATCTTGTCAGCCCATGTGTCTGCTGATTACTGCCAAGCATTCTTCACTAACAGGACTTATGAAAATTTTATGATACAAGCTGTATCCCTCTAGCATTACTGACTATTAATTTGTGTTTGAACTTAACTTTACTTTTGTTCTATTTGTTGAGTGAGCATTCTTCAAGGTAGAATATGAACTCATGACAAATAAATATTGATATTTTAAATATTAAACCACACTGAATCATTTGCAACCAACCGATCTGAGTCAGTTGAGATGTAATGGCACACAGAATCACTACCCTTCAGAATAAATCCGAATCACGAATATCGTTCTATGAATGTTTTTAACAGACATGACTGCATTACTTTTGAAGATGAAAGAACTAATCTACAATTTCAATGTCATTATCGTCAAATTAAAAATTATATTTTTAAAATGTATTATATTTTGAATTATTATTAAAGTAAGATGTTTGAACTCTTTATGTTAATCATTTACTAAGCCTCCAGTTATCCTTTATAAAGTTTTATTCTTATTTTATAATAAGTTTTGACAAAACTAGTCAAGATAAGATAAATAAATTCAAGGCCCTGGGTTGTTGAAAAATTACTTAGTCTAAAAATTAGTAAGAATAAAAATTGGTAACAGTAATGAGGCGAAATGCTACAGATAAGAGGAACCATGTCTCTAGAAAGCCATTGTGATAAATTCATTCATCAGTTGTTGATACATAGGTCATTTTCAAGGCTTATATATGGTCCAGGTGGTCTTTTTGGAGGGTACCAAATGCAGGTATGAGACCAGCACGACATTTTGTCAACTTATTTGGCAAAACAAATTAAGAAATTATGATCAAATTTTGTAATCTAATATTTTTGAAGTTTCTGATCTGATGCATACCCTTTTCAGCTTTTTCTTAGCTCTTCTGTTCCTTTGTTAAAATATTCAGAAATATATTAAAATATAAAATAAAGTATGCAAAAATTTATTATCACAAACGATTTTTATTGATTGATTGATTTTCAAAACGACCTTTTACCAGGAAAATTTGCTCACTTCAAGTTTTTATTTTACTATAAAATACACCGAAAATATGTTATGAGCCTGGTGCAATTCTAATACAAGCTTAAAGAGGAAGGTAAACGTTCAATGACATAAAATTTCTTTTAAATCAATTTCAATGTAAAAAGAAAGTGAAATGTATATCAATCTTTTCTCTCGAGAAAACTTTTTAATATAAGAAAATTTTATACTCTTTCAATATGTGTTTTTCAACAAATAATATTTTGAAATATAATTCAATCCCTTTAATTCGTGAATACTAATGATTAAACTAGGAAAATTCTAAGTATTCGGTCTTGCTGTATTTCAAAAGCTGAATATCAGACACCGTTTCTATTAGCCAGTATATTTTATTATTATTCCTCTAGGAGTATCAATTTTATCCCTTGTTTAACTTCCAACACCAATTTCTATTAAGCATTATTTATAAATAAAACTGGAATTTCCCATACCTTGAAATGTGGAAGAATAATCATTGACACAAATCACCACTTGTCGTTGGTCATGAAATAGAAGCAGCAAGTTTCTGATTTATCACTAACACTAGTTATTTGTAATCAGATTTGAAGAATAATAAAACGAAGCAAGCGTATTCAATCTCTAGGTGAAGAGTACAGATTTATGGTTATATTTTACGCACAAAAGCCATGATGAAGGTTCTGTGTATTTAATTTTGCGGTGCACGGCTCACCCATTGTAGTAATCTTACATATATTCAGCCCTATTACTCAGACTTAATTTGACTATTTTCAAAACTTCTATTTATGAACCAAACCCATCCCTATAGCAACGCGGGAGATCACAGTATTTAGTCTGCTGTACCTCGAACAGGATATTAATTGGGTTTCCATATATCACTAAGCTCTGAAATCTCTTCACCTCCATTCTCCATCACAATAATCCAATTATTAAGGTCAAATTCTTTACCAACCCCACTCCAAATTCAATTTCGCATATAAAACTACTAAATGGTCACTCCTAATTTAAACCCCATAACTTTTTCTATTTTCACAATTATTAGACCTTCATGCAAGATTTTGTACATTTAACTTGTTTAATAACTCCCAATCAATGGCGTTGATACTGCAAAGTGTCATTGTACTCTTGATGCTTTTTAGTCCAATCGCCCTTAGCGTCTTCTTGCATTGTTTCTTACGACCCACTATATCCATCAATTTGAGCAAGGATGACTGCTGACGCCTTCAGTTTTCTTATGTCTGTCTGTCTGAACAGATATTAACTATACATACGTAGGAGCGTGGTATGTGCTTGAAAAGAAGTAGAACACGTTATGTAAATTGAATTGGAGTAATTTAAAATAGCTGCAATAACTCATCGCATTTTGTCTATTCATGTTATGAGAAACGTATTGTATATAAAAGTGTTTTGTTAATTAAATGCTAATTTGATTCAGTTATTGTTTTTGGCAGAATCACTTATTAGTTTTTGAAAGATTCATACATACACACCTTTCTATTCAATCTTGACGACTGCATAGATTTGTCGTAAAAAGCCTTTGGTGGAGCATTTCCGTTTATCGAACTTATGTATCTTGATTATTCTTGATAAATGACAATTTTTATCGAGCATTTTTCTAAATTATTAAACATATTTATTTCACATTAAGAAATTATTCTTGTATTAAAAGCACATTAAATAGAGAAAATAATTTTAAACTTTTTCTAATACTTAATGTTAGAATTTTATGTAAAAGGAATAAAACAAAATAAGAACCGAGATGGCTGAAAATGAACTAGGGTAGGTTGGCGAATTTGGTAATTATTTGGGTGATTTATAAATACAACTATTTTGAGGTTACAAAAATTATGTCGTACGAATTATATGTGGAAAACGTTTGTCGTAGTTTAAATCAAACAAATAAAAACTGTTAAATCCTGATGTATTAAAATTTTTCAAATATTTTATTTTAATTTAAAAATAGCTTTATTTCATTGTTAATAGACGTGGACAAATACAATAAAATAGAACTGATGTCGCACTTTTATTAAAAAGCGGTTTTAACTTTTAAATGAAAACAGTACAAACCTTTCCTTTCTAAAAAGTTGCAATCTGAGTTGATTATTTTAATTTTATGGTCAGATCCCTTTAACGATGACATCGTAAAATAATTTTTAATTAATACTGTTTTATCAAATTTATTCTGAAGGCGAAAATTTAAGAAATAATTGACCACATCTTGTGTAACAATTTCCTCTTTCTCTAATATTTCCATCATTTTAAATTTTATTCTAGTGTTTGAATTCATTACATTCATTATTGCTTGAATTATATTGCTCAAACCCTCAAAATGTTGCTTTTTCCTTTTTCATAATTAATTTCACACTTTATTCTATACTAGCTGATACCTGCCCGCTCTGTTGACAGACGATAATATAATAATTGAACCTATACGTAAGATATCAAGAAAATTTTCACTTTAAAATTTAAATGATAATCACTTAAAGATTTTAAGAAATTGATTGTCTGTAATAATGGTTACCCTCGACATTCAAATATATGAGAAAATTTTAAAAATTAGAAAAGCTCACCATATATAATATGGATAAAATTCATTCCACTGTATACATGTTACACCTAGTATTGCCAAAGATGCAACTTTTTCAGAATATACATCATGTGCTTAGCTTTCAAAATGAAATACCTTCGCAATGGCATCTACTATAAGATTTTGTCCCTGCTCAAGACATCATTGATTTCGACCATTTAGGATTACAAGTAACTGCAATCCTTAAAAAGTCGTGCTGGGACGACAAAACATCTACGTATGTCATAGTCTCTTCAGTTCGTTCATGCATGTAGCGAGGTCCTCCAAAGTAAACGAAGATTGTCTTGTGCTACTCCTTGCAAAATGTCGTCATTTTAGTACTTTCAAAAATCCCGGTAAGTTTTGAGCTAAACTATATTCCAAATTCAGAAACTCAATTTAAACTCATTTATTTCTATCACAAATATGTATGTTTCCTATTTTCGACATGTACGAAATTTCACATAAATTATCACCAAAATCTGCCAATCCTCCAATAGCACTTCAATATAAATTATTTGGTATTTTTCCATTCCTCACGCGCAACTTCTCACTGCTAACGTATCTGGTGACAAAACACAGTATACATATAAAATAAAAACATTCTGATGAGTCGTCATGTCATTTTTGGCGATAAAGTCGCTAAAATAACATGACTGATGATAAGAGTAGATAAACGGATGAAAATTACTTTGGATAAGATTTCCTTAAAACTGTTCTAGTGAGTTGTTCATACTGCAAAATGAGTAATCAAAAGTAAATTTCGTCAATCGGTTGTATAGTCTTTGAGATCTCGTAATGAGTCAGTCAGTGGTATTTTCGTTTATATATACAGATTGAGAATATTTTATTCTATGTTATACTCATAACAGCAAACTGAATTAATGACACAATTTATGAAAGAACTTTCGAATTATTGTATCACTTTCAGCTTCATATTTTTATCTTATGAAAGAGCAAATGAGGAAAGTAGAAATCAACTTGAATTGCCAAAAGTTTCAGATTGCTGCGTATTTTTGAAACTATTTTTCCACGTATGAATTTAAAAGTTTTGAATTTATTTCCCAGATATTATTGATAAGTAAACAATACATTTGCCTGAGAAATATAAATTTTAAGAATAAATTCAATTTTTCTTTATCTAGCAAAAATATTTTGGAAGGAATGCTGGTTACAAATATTTTACATTAATATTTAAAAATTTTAGCTTCACTTTTATTTCATTAATTGACCTAAAGGCTAAAGATGAAGAAAAATTGTGGAAAGACCTTTAAAAATTTAACAACGATTACTAATTACTACAAAACGTCAAATAAAAACAGCGTATCAAATATATTTACAACTGACATCTCGCAGTGTGTATCTGACATAAGTTTCTAGTTTGATTTATCTCAATTTGAACAAATAAAATAACACTTTTCAAGCAAAGCAAACAAAACCACTTTGTATTCTCATGCTCTCGAAGTATTTGGTTTCCGTGTTTACTACTATCATATTATATTGAGATAACATAATCGATTCATATGTGATTCGTATACAATCTTTGCACAAACAAATCAATAAAGTGTGATATTTTGAACAGATTGATGTTTGATAAGATAAATAAATCATAATAAAACAAACTATCAAAGGAATGAAATAATTCAATATTATAAAACAAACTGATTGCTGGTATTTTCTCCTAGCATTGTAGTCAATACAGACTTCCAAAATAACATTTTATTGAAAACAGCGTTTTGAAAACTGAATGTTTTTATACTAAAATAACACAAGCAAGTACAAAGCATTAATTTTTATTAATAAAATATGAATAATTTAAAAGAAGACTAAAGATAGAATTACTTTGGCTCTCAAAATTGAGCGAGGCTCAAAATTACGAGGTGTCGTCAATCACCCTCACGTTGTAACTATCTAAGTGCGATGTCTGTGAACACCAGTCAAAACCCGAAATGCGTACAATAACCCACTCTTTGAAAAGCCTAAAAATGATTTTATTAAAATGCCTCGTTTCATTTATAAGAATAAACTACATGTCTGCTACAAGATTGTATGAGACTAAGAAATATAAAATAAAGAATCTATAAATATGTTAGTTAACAAAATTTTCCGTCAAGAGAGTCTAGATTTCAGGGTCACAAAATTTAGTATATACCCTACAAAAATTGAGAGTTTGCCATCGTTATTTCTGTTTAATGAACTAGTATAACACTTTTACTTCCAGATCCAATATTTGATTTCTTAGCGAAAAATGTTTAGATGTGCGAAAAGAGCTCCAGGAAAACTGAAAGTACATTAGAAATTGTTCTTTTGTCTGGGGTAGGTAAATTCTGCGCTGATATTGAGCAATTAGGGCTGTCACGGATGGATGCAAAGCATTATCTAGAAGCATAAAAGTAGGATAAATCTGTTTATAACTTGAAGATGAAGAAAAGAATCCAATTGAACTGGCAACTAAAAGAAACGTTTGTTCGAAGTGTAAGGAAAATTCATATGAGCTATAAAATTGCCCTTACTCCATGTATACAGCAATAAAAGGAAGATGTGTTTGGCAGAAACGATATGAAGAATAATGCAAGAAGCAAATATAATTGCTAAGCATATTAAAACTTCTTCGTTCCAGCAAAATAGAAAAATAAAGGATTACATTTGCTGCCAAATAATGGTTTCGTTACTTGAATATTTCTAGAATAGCATTATTAATATATCTAGAATAACAATATAACTGAAGTAATGATCCAGTGATAAAAATAATTCAATGTTTTTGAAGTAATGATCTTTGGTATGATTGGTGAAATCATAATTTGAACTACTTTTCCCAAACACATTCTTACTTTCAAATACAGCGGGTGATTTGATTTAAGTATGGGGTTGTAAAGCTCAAATAGACATATATTTTGACCGCCCCACTGCCCATACAGGGTACACTACTGTTTTGTTTTAAATGGAGCAGGTGAAATTAAATTCATGTAATCATAGATAAAATGAAAATATTTGGATTGTAAGAATAATTTAAAACTAAGGGTCCAGGAAATAGATTTAGGGAATAAGCATTTTGTGTTTCAAATAATATAACGAGATTCGAAACACAGCCAAAATTGTTAAATTGCGACCACACTTTAAAACGCAATCACATACACTACATCAATCTCCTCAATCTGATCATTGAGACTGAAAACTTAGGAACTTCTGTTGCAAAATATATTCAACATACTTTGAGCAAAGAATGCTTAAGAACAGTATTACAAGGAAAATGTGCAAATACAGCAACAATCACTTTCATTGACGTAATCATCCATCATGTTGCCTGCAGGCGCAAAATTTGGCTCACCGGGCAAAATATGCAACGAGAAATAATGTAAATCATTTCAAATCAACGTACATTGTTTTAAATGCATAAGGATGTTCAAGCAAACATTAATTTACTTTTTAAATCTTAGGAAAATATAGTGATGTGTTCACTTCATCACTTGGAAATCTAACTTCAACAAAAGATTTATGGTAATAAAATAATTCCCATTTTCCTTCTAACCTACATGTATATATTTTATCAATTTTATAAATGCTAAATTTAAATTTGCATTTTAAGAATATTTTACGATTTTAAGAAAATGAGGTGTGTACTCACAACACTATACTGATACATAAAAGTTTAGCCGCTGCACTTATCAGCAATGATAACCAAAATTTATGTGTCAAAATCAACCTATCAAAGAATTTAGTTTGAAAAGCAAGAAAATTTTAAATACTTATTCAAAGTAATAGAGAAAGTTTTTAATATTATAAAATCTTTGAAAATCTTCGAACAAATTTTAAAAGAAATAAAATTCAGATTCAGGGAAAACAATTTATAATAATTCTTTACTTTGAAATTACTATTTCAAATAAATAAATTTATAAAATTTATTAATAATTGTTTGTTTCTGATTTTATTTCTATATTAAGTATTAAAATAATTATGTTTCTAAAGTATGTGAAATTTGATAGAAGTAGAAATAAACATTTTATACCAAAAATTTTATATAATCTAATTTTCTTGTTAACAGAGCTACTCTAAAACATGTATAGAAGAATTATTTGAAACAAAGTAAAATTAAAACATTAGTTTAAGTATTTCAAAATTTGAACTCCTATATGTTCTTTTTCTTGTTTTGTGATTTTATTACGATTTAGCACTGTATTACAAATAATCTGAAATGAAACCAACGTTTTATATGGTGGCAAAGTTTATTAAAAATATTAAAATATTAGTTAAACTGGTCGTAACATCTAAATAATTGTTAGGGCAAATAAGAACGGTTTCCAAAATTTCAGAGCTCTAGCTTGATGGAAGTTGGTTAAATTAACAATGACACTTTGATGACACTGATAATATACATACAGACACACCAAGGAAATACATAACAACGTTAAAACTAACTAAAATTAATTAATCCGGTAAATTAAATGGTTGGAATACAAGCCAAACCACTCTGAGACAGGAATTATTTGGCGTATTTTGCCAATACATAACTGGTCTCTGAGCGACTTAACATTCAGCCAAAAATAAGTTTGGTAATTATTCAAATCAGCCAAGTGATTGGGCTAAACTGCATTATTTAAAAATATGAGTTAAAACCTGTCGTAAACGTCTAAATATTGCATTGTTAGGCGAGTACGAACGATCTCAAATTTTCAAAGCTCTATTTGATGGGAAGTTGGTTAAATTAACGTGATCGAAAATTTGATGACACAATATAACAAGGAACCAGAACGTTTTAAAAAGAAAATATTGTAGATAAATAATTAGATACTTATTTATTTCCTTGTATATTTACCTAAAATATGAAGATAAATTTAATAAGCTAAGGATTTTTATTACTTATAAAGATTTTAAATGTTTATTTTTAAACAACATTTTCCGTCATCATAAATAGCATCAATTCTTTCATTTATCTCAAGCTTTTTATTAAAACGAATTATAAAAGTAGGCTACCTGAGTTCTCAAATAAGGGGATGAAAACAGAATTTGCTATTTTATTTAAAACTATGTATTTTTACTTTCTCGACATTAAATAATCCTAAAATATTAAATTGTTTTGTAACAAAACATTAATAAATCAGACACGTACAATTCATGCATTGCATTGGGATAAAAATCACGAATGTATCTTGATAAAAATAACAAAATATTCATTTATTTTATAAAAGAGCTTGATCAGACTTATCAAGAAATTAGTTTAGATAGCAGTTAATATATCACATTTATGCTATTTACTACTAAAGAGAATCAAACTAGCAGTAATTTTCATATCAAGAAGCATTTAATTTAATTGTCTCAAAAGTATTTTAGAAAAATTACCATACAGTTTCATAATAATTTAACAAAGTAATCTTTTAGTCTTAGATTGAAATAATGAAAGTGCACCCTCCAGTTATGCTAAAAATAAGGACAGTTTAGCATTTATTAATAAAAATTTTATCAAGACTTGTGTAACTATGTCTCAAAATTTTGTTCTCAAAATAAAAGTATTTATTTTAGATAGAAAACTACATTTCACTAAAAAGTTCTGTATTTTCCTTAATTGTTATGCAGCCACTAATTTCTGCAAGTTTTTATTTTATTTTATTAAATCCTCATTAAAATAATTTTAAACATGTTACTGTAAGAGTTTGTAAAAATAAGATGAAACTATATGATATTTTAGAATTTTCAATCAAGTATGTTGATAAGTACGCTTTCTAAACCAAGATCTTATCGATTTTATCAATACATTTTAAAATATGAACAATAAATTATGTCTGTCATAAGGGGAGGGATAAGTCAGATAAAAATTAGCAGTGTTGAAACGCTAACATTTTCATATTTATTTTATCATAAAATACATTATGGATTTTATTTGTAATGGAAACACAAACTTAATTTTATGAAATAATTGTTTTGGCAGCTATCATCGTAAATATCAATAGAATAATCACATACTGAATAAGATAATCTTTATTAGACGTACATTCATGAATAATCCCACATGTTCTGTAATAAAGTAAACATAGACATAATCAAATGTTTAGTATAAAATAAAATTGTATTAAATACGGAATACTATAAACATTTCATAACAAATCGATTCTCATCGATTATTTTCTGTCCATGCTAATTTAATTTTTAATCACAATTTTTCTTATTTTGCTGTGCATCATCTACAATTTTCAAAATTAACTGTTTAAACTTACTAAAATAAAGTTTTAAGACTTAAATTCTCTTAAAAGAAATTATTAATTAAGAATTCAACGATTTTGCAAGTCAAGGAATCTTGAATATAACTCGATGGCAAATGAACAGCTGTCAATAGCTATAGAGAAAAATAACAACAAAGAAAAACCAAAGTCGTCGTTGTTCAGGTGAAGCAATACGTAAATTGAATCAGTACAACA
>BMAW01064220.1:1830178-1965923 GCA_019974015.1 Nephila pilipes | reverse complement strand
TTTTTTTTTTATACTTTTTTTTTCTCTTTTCATTTCTTTTTTATTATTCTATATATTTTGTTTGTTTTTGTTTTTTGTTTTTTGTGGGTGTGTGTGTGTGTGTGTGTGTGTGTGTGTGTTTAAAAGAATGCTTACACAAGACTATCAATTGAGAAAAAACTTGTTTTGTTTGAAGAGCTCCTTCTGATGGATCGGAGTTATCTTCATAAATAAGTGAGAAAAAAATCTCTACAATCTATGCAATAAATATTATGTCTTATTTTTAAATAAAACTGTATATGTATTTCAACTAAATTTTGTTTATAAAGCTTATAATATAGTTTTATATAAATAAAGCTTTTGTTAATAAAGCTTATAATAAGCTTTATAAACAAAGTTATAGTTTTATATTATAGTTTTATCGTTATTCTGCCAATTATATATGTATAGTAAAATTATACTTAAATTAATTTTATATTTATTTTCGCACAAATTATCACTCTTAGAAATAAAAATACAACATAAAGTTCTAATATTTTCAAGAACGTTTTGTAATCCTAAAATTTCCCAAATTAACTGCAATAATATAATACTTGAAGAAAATATTAAAAAAAATTTCGAAGGATTACGAAACAGTGGATGTACAAATAAGACGTCTTACATGGCCAGTGGTATATAATATATACCGCATCTCAAATTTTAGGGGGAGAATCAAAATTAGCTTTACCGTTTGATATTGTGCCATTTTTACCCTTTGAGGGATGCAATGTTTTTTACTTATTTTTATAAAAAGATATATAGGTAAGAGAGGTATATTGATCATGCAGATAAAAAAAATTAGCAGTCCCCGGTTCGGAGAGAAAGTATTTGCACAGTGCAAACACCTATGGGCACAGTTTGCTCATTGCAAACGCGAAAAAATACATATGTACTATGCAAACTGTGCCACTGAAATGGTTGACATTATTTATGCATATCAAATAAATTTTAGTGAAAATTTAATTTTTGATATACTGCCCCTCAAAGGGTTAAAATACAGATTTGTTAATACTTTAAAATAAACCTCATGAAAATATTCTAATTCTTTATCGAGATATGATTAAAAATTTATGTGCTTACCTCCGATACACTTTACTATATTGAATTTTTTTTAAAAAGCTCATTTCCTCAAAATGTTATTTTTTATCATTTCGGACAAGGCATCTTAAAAATTATTTGAGATGACCTTACTGTATTGTTATACTATCAGATAATTTTGCATAATTTGAACTAAAATTATTCTGCTTTGTTTTTCTCTCAATATCTTTTCAGTGGTTGGTACGTATCAAAATATGAATCTTAAGACATTTTCGATAAGCTTTAAAAAACTGAAAACTGTAAAGCTCCACTCAATGTAGTCTTAAATGACGTGAAAATAATGGCGTTATCACTAAGCAATACTTTGCAAAATTATTTAAAACTCCCATGAAAATTTAATATTAGTTTACGAAAGTAACAACCATAAATTATCACATATAAAAATTGTATCATTTAATTGAATTTTTTTAAATGTATGTAGACTTGAAGGGTGTGAAAAAAATGCTCGATTTAATGCGTTGAACAGTCGTATGACACGAAAAGGAACTCTGTAAACGATGCTCACTCTCCCATTTGTATGATAAATAGATATATGTGTCATATTCACATAAACTTATAATAATAACAAAGCATAGTATTTTCTGAAAAAGTATACTCTAAGATGTAGTCATTTTCTTTATTATAACGCAAACGCATTGCTTTAAATTTTGTTTTGAACTGTAAAATTTATTTATTTAAGTTGCTTACATTTCTTTTCAGATTACTTTGTCGATTTTTTTAAATGAGAGGATAACGAAATGAGTTGTGTGAAAATAATCAAGTTGGCGATATTTATGAATTTTCTGGCTATGAGCGATGCGTTGTTTGGGAAAGTGAAACGTCGATTGCATAATGTCATCCACTCGAAAGATGGATTTAAATTTATGAAATTTAATATATAATACAGAAAATGTGTGTAAGCTCATTATATCATTATCCTTTTATACAAATAAATGAAATTTTCCTGTAAATGAGAAATCCACATTGACATAATTTCAAAAATTTGGGTTTTTTTTTCTTTTCTGCTTGACTTTGAATTGTAGCGACCTTCCCTTAACCGCTTGTCATCTTCTCCCCTTGTCATGAGGCGGCCCTGTCCACGTGCCCCTTATCATCTTATCACGAGGCGGCACATTAGAATAACTAATTTTTACTTGTGCGCAGTTATGAAAATTATGAGCATTCGACGTGTGCACCTGAGGTATTAGTATTTGTACCCGTGCACCAATCTGAAGAATACAGTAGAAGAGGGAACGGAGTTTATGCCTTGCCTATCCGAATGTTGTCCTGGTGATTCGTCTACTGTCCTCCTCCGTTCCTTTCCTTCCGGGATTCCTTTCTCTCCATCGACGGCCCTTATCAATTGAGTACATCCTGGATGTGTAGAAGACATCTTGCATTAGTAGATTCAATTGTTCTCGCTACACCACTAATCACAGTTCTCTCTGTGACGTTGCTTGGATACTAGAATCTTGCTTGCATTCATGTCTACATGATTACTCGCCAGTTATTCTTCATCACTGTGATCCATGAAAAATTTATGATACAAGCTGTATCCCTTTCAGTTATCACTGACTATTAATTTTGTAAATATTTGAACTAACTTCATTTTTGTTCTATTTTGAGCGAGTGATATTCTCATGTAGAATACTAACTTACATGACAAATAAATATTGATATTTTAAATATTAAACCACACTGAATCATTTGCAACCAACCGATCTGAGTCAGTTGAGATGTAATATACGCTTAAGAATCTAATTACCCCTTCAGAATAAATCCGAATCACGAATATCGTTCTATGAATGTTTTTAAATATAATTTCATGACTCCCATTTACTTTTGAAGATGAAAGAAATCTAATTCACAATTTCAATGCTCGCTTTTATCGTCAAATTAAAAATTATATTTTTTAAAATGTATTATAATTATTTGAATTTATTATTAAAGTAAGATGTTTTAACCTTTGATGTTAATCGATTGCCATTTTCAAGCTTCTCCAGTTATCCTTCTTTATAAAGTTTTATTCTTATTTTATATTAAGTTTCGGATAAAACTAGTCAAGATAAGATAAATAACCAAGGTCTCGGTTGTTGAAAAAAAATTACTTAGTCTAAAAAATTAGTAAGAATAAAAAAAAATTACAATTGTGCACGAGGCGAAATGCTACAGATAAGAGGAACCATAGTTCGAAAGCCATTGTGATAAATTCATTCATCAGTTGTTGATACATAGGGTTTGACAAGGCTTGAGAGAGGCAGGTCCAGGTGGTCTTTTTTGGGAGGGTACCTAAATGGTAGACATTTTACATCTGCTAATGACATTTTGTCAATCCATTTTACAAAACAAATTTAAGGAATTGCGATTCGAATTTTTGTAATCTAATATTTTTTGAAGTTTCGATCTGATGATACCCTTTTCTGCAGCTTTTTTCTTAGCTCTTTTCTGTTCCTTTGTTAAAATATTCAGAAATACTACATATATTAAAAAATATAAAAATTTAAAGTATGCAAAAATTTATTATCAATAAACGATTTTTTTATTGATTGATTGATTTTTCAAAACGACCTTTTACCAGGAAAAATTTTGTGGCTCACTTTAAGTTTTGTTATTTTTACCATAAAATACACCGAAAAAATATGTTAAGAGCCTATGCAATTCTACGACAAAGTTTAAAATATAATATAAACGTTCAATACAATTGACATAAAAATTTCTTTTTAAATCAATTTTACCACGTAAAAAAGAAAGTGAAATGTATAATAATCTTTTTTCTCTCTCGTGAGAAAACCTTTTTTTAATATACATAAGAAAATTTTTATACTCCTTTTCTTTCAAATATGTGTTTTTTTTCAACAAATAATATTTTTGAAATATAATTCAACTCTTTACCTGTGCATAGCATCATTAATGATTAAACTAGGAAAAAATTTAAGTAGATTCGGTTCTGTCGCTGTATTTCAAAAGCTGAATACTGTGACAATCGTTTTCATTAGCCAGCATTTTATTATTCCTTCTAGGAGTAATTAATAATTTTATCCTTGTTTGGTCCCCCCCCAACACCACCTATTAAGCATTATTATAAATAAAAACTGAATTTCCCATACTCAGAAATGGAAGAATAACTATTGAACACACAAATCAATTACTTGTCGTTGGTCATGAAATAGAAGGAATGAAGTTTCTGGATTTATCACTAACACTAGTTATTTGGTAATCGATTTGAAGACAATAAAATCGAAGCAAGCGTATTCAATTCCAGGTGAAGAGTACACGATTTATGGTTATATTTACGCAATAAAAATATTAATGTTCTGTGTGTATTAATTTTTTATGACGGCTCACTCATTGTAGTAATCTTGTTCATATATTCCGCAACCCTATTACTCAGATCTAATCTGATCATTTTCAAAAACTTCATTATGAACCAAACCATCCCCATAGCAACGCGGGAGATCACAGTATTTAGTCTGCTGGATCGTACTGAACAGGATATTAATTGCTTCATATATCACTAAGCTCTCTCGAAATCTCTTCACCTCCATTCTCCATCACAATAATCCAATTATTAAGGCTCAAATTCTTTTTACCAACCCCCACTCCAAATTCAATTTCGCATATAAAACTACTAAATGGTCACTCCCACTTAAACCCCCATAACTTTTTTCATTTTTCACAATTATTAGACCTTCATTATGCAAGATTTTGGTACATTTAACTTTGTTTAATAACCTCTAATCACACGGCGTTGATACTGCAAAGTGTCACTGGTACTCTTGATGTTTCTTTTTTTTTTTTTTAGTCCAATCGCCCTTAGGCGTCTTCTACATTGTTTCTTACGACCCACTATATCCATCAATTTGAGCAAAAGCGATGACTCGCTGACGCTCGTCAGTTTTTCTTATGTCTGTCTGTCTGAACAGGATATTAACTATACATACGTAGGAGCGGTATGTGCTTGAAAAGAAGTGAACACGTTATGTAATTGAATTGGAGTATTCGTAATTTAAAATAGCTGCAATAACTCATCGCATTTTGTTCATTCAGCGTTATGAGGAAACGTATTATATATAAAAGTGTTTTGTTAATTAAATGCTAATTTGATTCAGTTATTGTTTTATAGAATCAACTTATTAGTTTTTGAAAGATTCATACATACACACCTTTCATTCAATCTTGACGACTGCATAGATTTGTCGTAAAAAGTATTTTTGGTGGAGCATTTCCGTTTATCGAACTTTATGTATCTTGATTATTCTTGATAAATGACAATTTTTTATCGAGCATTTTTTCTAAATTATTAAACATATTTATTTCGTCATTTAAGAAATTATTTCAGGTATTAAAAAGCACATTAAATAGAGAAAATAATTTTAAAACTTTTTTTTTTTTTTCAGTAATACTTACGTTAGAATTTTATGTAAAAGGAATAAAACAAGAAAAATAAGAAATCAATAGATGGCTGAAATGAACTATAGGGTGCAGGTTGGCGAATTTGGTAATTATTTGGGGTGATTTTATAAATATGTTGCCAAACTATTTTGAGGGTTACAAAAAAAAATTATGTCGTACGAATTATGTGGAAAAAACGTTTGTCAGAATAAAATCAAACAAATAAAAAAAAAAAACTGTTAAACCTGACGTATTAAAATTTTTTCAAATATTTTATTTTAATTTAAAAAAATAGCTTTTATTTCATTGTTAATAGACGTGGACAAATAAGCAATAAAATAGAACGATGTCGCACTTTTTATTAAAAGCGGTTTTAACTTTAAATGAAAACAAATACAAACCTTTCCTTCTAAAAAGTTGCAATCAAATTGAGTTTGATTATTTCTAATTTTTATGGTCAGATCCCTTTTAACGATGACACGTAAAATAATTTTTTTTTAATTAATACTCGTTTTTATCAAATTCTATTCTGAAGGCGAAAAAAAAAATTTAAGAAATAATTGACCACATCTTGTGTAACAATTTCCCCTCTTTCTCTAATATTTCCATCATTTTTAAATTTTATTCTAGTGTCGAATTCATTAAATTATATATTTTCCGATTATTGTTGGAATTATATTGCCTCAAACCTCAAAAAAATGTTGCTTTTTTTCCTTTTTCATAATTAATTTCACACTTTATTCTTATACTAGCTGATACCCGCCCGCTTCGTTGGACAGACGATAATATAATAATTTGGAACCTATACGTAAGATATCAAGAAAATTTTCAATTTTTAAAAATTTAATGATAATCTAAATTTAAGATTTTAAGAAATTGATTGTCTGTAATAATGGTTACCCTCGACATTCAAATATATGAGAAAATTTTTTAAAAAATTGTGAAAAAGTCACCATATATATATAATATGGATAAAATTCATTCCACTGTATACACGTTACACCTAGTATTGCCAAAGATGCAACTTTTTTTCAGAATATACATCATGTGCTTAGCTTTCAAATGAAATACCTTCGCAATGGCATCGTGTCTATCATAAGATTTTTGTCCTTGCCTCAAGACATCATTGATTTCTGACCATTTAGGATTACAAGTAACTGCAATCCTTAAAAAAAGTCGTGCAAGTCGGGACGACAAAACATCTTACGTATGTCATAGTCTCTTCAGTTCGTTCATGCATGTAGCGAGGTCCTCCAGTAAACGAAGATTGTCTTGCGTGTGTGCTACTCCGTAAAATGTCGTCATTTTAGTACTTTTCAAAATCCCGGTAAGTTTTGGAGCTAAACTATATTCCAAATTCAGAAACTCAATTTAATCCAAACTCATTTATTTCTATCGCTAAATATGTATGTTTCCTATTTTCGACATGTACGAAATTTCACATAAATTATTCACCAAAATCTTGCCAATCCTCCATCAGCACTTCAATATAAAATTATTTGGTATTTTTCCATTCCTCACGCGCAAATCTCACCAAGTTAACGTAATTGGTGACAAAACACAGTATACATATAAAAAATAAAAAAAACATTCCGTTTGGCGTCGGTCATGTCATTTTTGGCGATAAAGTCGCCAAAATAACATGACCGACAGATAAGAGTAGATAAACGGATGAAAATTGCATTTTGGATAAGACTTCCTTAAAATCCGTTCTTAGTGAGCGTCTACATTGCAAAATGAGTAACTGTGCTAAATTTCAAGTCAATCGGTTGTATAGTCTTTGAGATCTCGTAATGAGTCAGTCAGTGGTATTTCGCTTATATATATATATATATATATATACAGATTGAGAATATTTTATTCTATGTTATACTTCATAACAGCAAACTGAATTAATTACTTCAATAATTTATGAAAGAACTTTCGAATTATTGTATCACTTTCAGTTTACATTTTTATCTTATGAAAGAGCAAATGAGGAAAGCAGAAATCAACTTGAATTTAAGCTAAAAAGTTTCAGATTGCTGCGTATTTTTGAAACTATTTTTTCCACGTATGAATTTAAAAGTTTTTGACTTATTTCCCAGATATTATTGATAAGTAAACAATTACATTTGCCTGAGAAATATAAATTTTTAAGAAATAAATTCAATTTTTCTTTATCTAGCAAAAAAAATATTTTTTGGAAGGAATGCTGGTTACAAATATTTTTTACATTAATAACATTAAAAAATTTTAGCTTCACTTTTTATTTCACACTGACTCAGTTACAAACATTTAAAGAAAAAATTGTGAAAGACCTTAAAAATTTAACAACGATTACTATAATTACTACAAAAACGTCAAATAAAACAGCGTATCAAAATATATTTGACAATCTTATCTCGCAGTGTGTATCTGGATATGTAAGTTTCTAGGTTTGATTATCTCAATTTGTAAACAAATAAAAAATAACACTTTTTTCAAGCAAAGCAACAAAAAAACCACTTTTGTATCATGCTCTCGAAGTATTTGCTTCCGTGTTTAATACTATCATATGCTGAATATATTGAGATAACATAATCGATTCATATGTGATTCGCACAATCTTTTGCACAAACAAAATCAATAAAGTGTGATATTTTGAACAGATTGATGTTTGGATAAGATAAATAAATCATAATAAAACAAACTATCAAAGGAATGAAATAATTCAATATTATAAAACAAACTGATTGCTGGTATTTTTCTCCTATTTTTGTAGTCAATACAGATCTCCAAAATAACATTTTTTATTGAAAACAGCGTTTTGAAAACTGAATGTTTTTATACTAAAATAACACAAGCAAGTACAAAAGCATTAATTTTTATTAATAAAATATGAATAACAATTTAAAAAGAAGACTAAAGATAGAATTACTTTGGCTCTCAAAATTGAGCGAGGCTCAAAATTACGAGGTGCGTCGTCAATCACCCTCACGTTGTAACTATCTAAGTGCGATGTTCAGGAATAATCAGTCAAAAACCCGAAAATGCGTACACAACTCCACTCTCTTTTTGAAAAGCCTAAAAATGATTTTATTAAATGCTCGTTTAACATTTATAAGAATAACCACATGTTCATTACAAGATTGTATGAGACTAAGAAACATAAAATAAAGAATCTATAACATGTTAGTTAACAAAATTTTCCGTCAAAGAGAGAGCTCCAGATTTCAGGGTCACAAAATTTAGTATATACCCTACAAAAATTGAGAGTTTGCCATCGTTATTTCTGTTTAATGAATCAGTATAACACTTTTACTTCCTTAAGATCCAATATTTGATTTCTAAGCGAAAAAATGTTTTAGATGTGAAAAGAGCTCCAGGAAAACTGAAAGTAATATTGAAATTTGTAAAATTGCCATTCTTTTGTCTGGGGTAGGTAAATTTCTGCGCGATATTGGAAAGCAATTTAGGCTGTCACGGATGGATGCAAAGCATTATCTAGAAGCATAAAAAAGTAGGATAAATTGCTTATAACTTGGAAGATGAAGAAAAAGAATCCACCAGTCCGGCAACTAAAAGAAACGTTGTTCGAAGTGTAAGGAAAATTCATAAGGTGAGAGCTATAAAAATTGCCTCATCTACGTATACAGCAATAAAAAGGAAGATGTGTTTCTGCAGAAACGATACGAAGAATAATGCAAGAAGCAAATTATAATTGCTACATAGCTAAAAGAAAACTTTTCAGTTCCAAAGCAAACAGAAAAAATAAAGGATTACATTTGCTACAAAATAATGCATATTTCAAGGCTTGAATATTTCTAGAATAGCATTATTGAATATATCTAGAATAACAATATAACTGGAAGTAATGATCCAGTGATAAAAAAAATAATTCAATGTTTCTTGAAGTAATGATCTTTGGTATGATTGGTGAAATCATAATTCTGAACTACTCTTTTCCCAAACACCATTCTTACTTTCAAACATGTAAGTGATTTGATTTAAGTATGGGGCTGTAAAGCTTCAAATAGACATATTTCGAACGTCTTTCCCCACCGCTCCATACAGGGTACACTACTGTTTTGCTTCAAATGGAGCAGTGAAAATTAAATTTTATTCATGTAATCATAGATAAAATGAAATATTTGGATATACTGAAGAATAATTTAAAACTAAGGGTCCAGAAATAGATTTAGGGTCACATTTTGTGTTTCAACAATATAACGATTCGAAACACAGCTAAAATTGTTAAATTATGGTTCTTGTACAATTTTAAAACGCAATCACATACACCACATCAATCTCTCAATCTGATTGAGACTGAAAACTTGTGGTCTCTGTTGCAAAAATATATTCAAAACATATTTTGAGCAAAGAATGCTTAAGAACAGTATTACAAGGAAAATGTGCAAAAATACAGCAACAATCACTTTTCATTGACGTAATCATCCATCATGTTGCCTGGGTAGGCGTTGTACTCCTGGCTCACCGGGCAAAAATATGCAACGAAACAATGTAAATCATTTCAAATCAACGTACATTGTTTTAAATGCATAAGGATGTCTGCCAAACATTAATTTACTTTTTTTTTTTAAATCTTTAGGAAAATATAGTAGATGTAAACCAATTTCATCACTTGGAAATCTTAACTTCAACAAAAGATTTATGGTAATAAAAATATCAATTCCCCATTTTTCCTTTCTAACCTACATGTATATTTTATCAATTTTATAAATGTTAAATTTAAATTTGCATTTTAAGAATATTTTTTACGATTTTAAGAAAGAAAATGAGGGGTGTGTACTCAGTTTTCAACACTATACTGGATATAAAAAGTTTAGTCAGTAATTTTCTTATCAAAGTAATGATAATCAAAATTTATGTGTCAAAAATCAACCCATTTATCAAAGAATTTAGTTTGAAAAGCAAGAAAATTTTTAAATACTTATTCAAAGTAATAGAGAAAAGTTTTTAATATTATAAAAATCTGAAAATCTTTCGAAATTTTAAATTTTTTAAAAAGAAATAAAATTGAGATTCAGGGAAAAACAATTTATAATAATTCTTTACTTTGAAATTACTATTTCAAATAAATAAATTTAAGTAAAAAATTTATTAATAATTGTTTGTTTTCTTGATTTTTATTTCTATATTAAGTATTAAAATAATTATGCTTCTAAAGTATGTGAAATTTTTGATAGAAGTGAAAAAAATGTAAACATTTTTATACCAAAAAAAATTTTTTTATATAATCTAATTTTCTTTGTTAACAGAGTTACTCTAAAACATGTATAGAAGAATTATTTGAAATGTAAAGTAAAAATTAAAACATTAGTTTAAGTATTTCTTAAAATTCTGAACTCCTATATGTTCTTTTTTCTATGTTTTGTGATTTTATTACGATTTAGCACTGTATTACAAATAATTCGAAATAAAAACCAACGTTTTTATATGGTGGCAAAGTTTATTAAAAAAAATATTAAAATATTAGTTAAAACTGGTCGCAAATATCTAAATATTGCATTGTTAGGCAAATAAGAACGGTTTCCAAAATTTCAGAGCTCTAGCTTGATGGGAAGTTGGTTAAATTAACAATAGACACTTTGATGACACACTGATACACATACATACAGACACACACCAAGTGAAATACATAACAACGTTAAAACTAACTAAAATTAATTAATCCGGTAAATTAAATGGTTGGAATACAGTTTAGTCAAACCACTCTTGGAGACAGGAATTATTTGGCGGTATTTTGCCAAATGTTGCTAAATTGGTCCGCGGAGCGGACTTAACATTCAAAAATTCGCCAAGTTTGGCAATTATTCAAATTGCGCCAAGTGATTGGGCTAAACTGCATTATTTAAAAAAATATGAGTTAAAACTTGTCGCAAACGTCTAAATATTGCATTGTTAGGCGAGTACGAACGATTCCCAAATTTTCAAAGCTCTAGCTTGATGGGAAGTTGGTTAAATTAACGATCGAAAATTTGATGACACACACATACCAAGTGAAATTCAGAAAAACGTTTTAAAAAAGAAAATATTGTAGATAAATAATTAGATACTTATTTATTTCTTGTATATTTACCTAAAATATGAAGATACAAATTTAATAAGCTAAGGATTTTTTTTTTAATATTACTTTTATAAACATTTTAAATGTTTATTTCCTTTTTTAAACAACATTTTCCGTCATCATAAATAGCATCAATTCTTTCATTTATTCTCAAGCTTTTTTTTTATTAAACGAATTATAAAAGTAGGCTACCTGAGTTCTCAAATAAGGGGATGAAAAAAACAGAATTTCTGTTATTTTATTTTAAAAAATCATATTTTTTTATTTTCTCGACATTAAATAACTTAAAAATAAGTTAAATTGTTTTTGTAACAAAAACATTAATAAATCTTCATACTACGTACAATTCATGCATTGCATTGGGATAAAAAAAAAAAAAACGTACGAATGCATTCGGATAAAAAAAAATAACGTATTATTCATTTATTTTATATAAAAGAGCTTGATCAGACTTATCAAGAAATTAGTTTAGGATAAAGCAGTTAATATATCAATCACATTTATGCTATTTACTACTAAAGAGAATCAAACTAGCAGTATTCTTTCATATCAATAGTTACTTAATTTTACTTTGTCTCAAAAAGTATTTTAGAAAAATTACCACCATACAGTTTCATAAATAATTTAACAAAGTAATCTTTTTAGTCTTAGATTTCGAAATAATGAAAGTGCACCCTCCAGTTATGCTAAAAAATAAGGAATAAAATTTTCTATGATTTATTAATAAAAAAATTTTATCAAAAAGACTTGTAACCATGCCTCAAAAAATTTTGTTCTCAAAATAAAAGTATTTATTTTAGATAGAAAACTTTCTACATTTCACTAAAAAAAAAAGGTTCTTGTATTTTTCCCTTAATTGTTATGTTGTTTCACTGCAAGTTTTTTTTTATTTTTATTTTTATTAAATCTCATTAAATAAAAAATAATTTTAAACATCGTGTTACTGTAAGAGTTTGTAAAAAAATATGATGAAACTGGTTAAGCGGATATTTTAGAATAATCAAGTATGTTGATAAGTCTACGCTTTTCTAAATCAAATATCTTATCGATTTTATCAATACATTTTAAAATATGAACAATAAATTATGTTCACTTACAAGGGGGAGGGATATAAGCTGATAAAAAAAATTAGCAGTGTTGAAACGTTAAACATTTTTCATATTTATTTTATCATAAAAATACATTATTATGATTTTATTGTAATGGAAACACAAACTTAATTTTATGAAATAATTCGTTTTGCAAAGAAGCATTTATCGTAAATATCAATAGAATAATCACATATCGAATAAGATAATCTTTATTAGATTTTATTATATTCATGAATAATCCCACATGTTTCGTAATAAATCATGCAACATAGACATAATCAAATGTTTAGTATAAAAATAAAATTGTATTAAATACATGAATAATTACAAACATTTCATAACAAATCGATTCTCATCGGATTATTTCTTGTCCATGCTAATTTAATTTTTTAATCACAATTTTTTTTTCTTATTTTGCTGTGCATCATCTGTAATTCTTTCAAAAAATTAACCGTTTTAAACTTACTGTAAGAAAATAAAAGTTTTTAAGACTTAAATTTTCTAAAAGAAATTATTAATTAAGAATTCAACGATTTTTGCAAGTCATGAAATCTTGAATACAACTCGGAGCACTTTTGGCAACAGAACAGTTGTCAATAGCTATAGAGAAAAAAAAATAACAACAAAGAAAAACCAAAAAGTCGTCGTTGTTCTCAGGTGACACCTTCTGTCACAAATAATCGAAAGCGGATAAAAATCCATTTCGCATCCTTACTGACTGTAAAGAAAATGTCGATTCGCCGCTCTCAGTTTTTAAAAAACTGTGCATAACTCAATGTACACTTGTTCTATTTCCAGATGCTTGCTAGCTGGTAAACCATAAATAGCATTGCAGAAACGGTTTTTACATCCCCCCAAAGGCTCTGAATTCAGAGTGTGCTGCGGTTGCACTATTTCCAAATTTGGGAGGAAACATGACTCTCCGGGAGGGTTCATTACTTTCAGGAGCTTGTCGAAAACATACCCTGTTCCCTTCTTTACTTTATACTTGTGGATATTGTGAAATGTTGCTTCTGTCAATATGACTTAGGTATCTCATCGAGGTAAAAAAAAAAAGACATTTTCTTTTTTTTCCGTCCTTGTAATTACTTATAATTGGAATGTATAAAACCTTTTGTTTGTTTACTATATTTATAACTGGGTTTTTTAAATATTTACCTTGATAAAATTGTTTTCTAATGTTATCGCATGCGGTATCATAGTAAACAAAGCGAAATAGTGAAAAATTTGTTAGTTGTTAAATATGCATATCATATCAATTTTACATCAAAAAATGATCATTCAAATGAGTTTTTTTTCACTACAATTTTTAAGTGTTTTACATATTCAGGAATAATGACACAATGCATTTCTTTTGTGAAACTGTTTTGCTCTATTATATGCTTGCATTTATATAAGTATCAAGTTTTATTGCATAATATGAATAATCTTTAATTGGGAACACATTGTTTTCATTTGTTTGTACAAAATGTATTAAACATATATTAGTATTCCTATTTATATAATCTAATTTGCATCCAAAGAGAGATATAGTATTCATATATATTATGAATTTATTTTAATATCTACTTTGTATTCAAACAAATTAATTTTTTATGGATGATTAAAATAATTATAATTGTTCTGCTTTAAAAAAAAATTTAATATTCATCAGAACTGTTGGTCTTACATTGAAAAATATAGGCATGAAGCAAATTGTTTAAGAAAATTTTTATCAATAATAAAGCTAATGTTATAAAAATTGTACAAATATGTTGTATATTGTGCCAACTATATTTGGAGTTTCTATTTAATTTTTGTATTTAATGAATGTTTTATTCATTTTGTTTGTTGATTTATTACAGATCCTAAATGCAAGTCTGTAGTACTTGGTTTTGTAATGTACACTGATGATCCTGGTACCACATTTAGCCACAATAATGCAAAAAGCTGCATCCAAGCACTTTTGAAAAATCGTGAGCAAAATCCAGTTTTGAATAAATCACCTTCTAACAGCCTCAGTCAAGATCTTGCATATTTAAACCACAGTCTTGGTGTGTCTTCAGATCTAACAAACTTAGAAAGTGCAGTATCCCAAGAATTTGATCAACTACATAGTTATTACAAGGGATCTGAAACTAATTTGTCAGATAATTTGTAAGTAAAGTTATTAAACATCTGTATTGTGAACTATTATTCTCAATAATACTCTTAAAATATTACTGTATATTGTGCCAAACTGATATCCATTAAACTATTGTTAGTTGAATGTAAATGGTTTGAAAATAATTTTAGTAGATATCAATGAAAATAATTTCATTAACATTGAAAGATTTCAAGTGATATTTGTTCAATTAAATGATTTTTGTTTGTATGACAATAGCTTTGTTATTGATAATAATTTTCTTTTTTAAAAAATTATTTTATGTGTATATTTTTTTAATATAAAAGCTAGAGTACATGTATCTGATGAATATTAGAATAAAATTTCAAAAAATTCTGATGTAACTATATTTGTTGTGAGCTAACAGAATTTTCAGTAATGCAAGTTTCAAGGTCATTTTAGTTAATTTTTAATATTAATTTTTATATTAAAATATTTTTATTGATATAGATGTATGTGTGGTTCCATCATTTAAAAATATCTTGATTATTTTATGTAAAAACTTAAGTTTTTGTTCCTTGAGTACAGATAATTACTAGAGTTTTTGTTGCCATATAAGACGCAACATTTTCTGGTGTTCCAACAAAATTGATATAATAAATTTAACCTTAATAATTTAATGCATACTGCATACAGATATTTTTTTCACCCTTAAAAATATTTAAAATTTTTAAAAGAAATGTGTATTTTTGGTGAGACATTAGCTGTATATGGAACTTAATCCAATTCAGGTTTTTACCAATGAAAGATTTTGTATTTTAGGTTATCTTGTTAGTAAATAGTAGACTCTCTCCTTTAGCTGCAAAGTTATTGTATAACATGCAATAATGTATTTTGACAGTGCAAAAATTGCATATCATTAATAATATTCAGAATTTATTTTTAATTAATTCATATAACTTGACATTTTCTCAAAAATTCTTTTTTTAAAAAAATCTTAACTTTTAAAAAAGTATTGAATCGAGAAATAAAAAAAAATACTTTAATTCCATCTTATTAATACATAAATCATCTTTTATGATTATTGAAAAAAGAATATCTTCATATATATTTTCAGTTCTAGAAAAGTTCAGTTTCTCATAGTTTTTTTTTTTTTTGTTAAAGTTATATCACTCATGCCCAAAAGGTTTATTTGGCTTATTTCTTTACCAATACTTTTGTCTCAATGGTAGAATTTTTTTTTACAAGTCTATTTTAGCTAAACTTATGTCAGTCTGTTAGTACAGTCAATTGTATCTCCTTAAAAAAGAAAGAAAAATCACAAAATAAAAACAGATACTGAAGAAAATTATGTTTAGTGCATTCTAAATGTTTGCTTAAAGCATGCAAAGTCAAAGAAAAACAATTATCAATCAGTGTAATATCAAAAATTTATTAGATTCGTATAATTTTTCTTTTCTAGTATATAATTTTTTTTTCTTTTTTTAAAGGTTATTGTGTGATGATTTAAAGTAAAATTAAATTAGTTTAATTTTTTTTCCCCTTAGCATTAGGAGCATGTAGAATTAAAAAAAAAATGTACTAATCTTTAATTGTTGCTACTATTTACTTCTAAAAATTTTAGTTTTTTAGTATTATTGACAAGTACAACATAATTTTTTACAATTGTCTTAAAAATTATTTGTGTGATAGCTTTCTCTTAGTGATGCTCTAATTTTTCTATTACAGAGACAATCAAAACGATTTCAACTATTCCCAGAAGCTATTCCACATTGCTGACGGAAATTTGTACAGCATATTTTCTCCAATCCAAGGAAGAAGTTACGGGATGAAGCCTTCCTTTTTAAGAAAGCAGAAGTACACAGTACAGGAGTGTCACAGTAGGGGGCGCAAGAACCTCCGGAAAGGTTTGAAATTCCACAATTTTCTTCCATCCGAAAGTGTAACATCGGAAAAGGATAATGGCTATCTTAGGACGAAGTGGAAAGTTCATTCAGAATGTAGATTGAGGGAAGAACATGGAACAAAACAAATAACCATTTCTAATTGGTCTCAAAGTGTTCAAAATTCTTCAAGTGATCCAATCAGCATTAGCAAACAATCTGTTGCAAAATCTGACTCAGCAATTCGATCAAGGACAGACAGACAAAGTGCTGTTTCAAAATTTGCCAAAAGTAATCATCAAGTAAATAATAATAATGATATATCCAGTAGTAATGTTGATCCATATGATTTCAGTTTAAGTTTGCAAAGTAACACTTTGTTTGAAAACAATACCAGTTTCTCAAAAGGTTTTGGTGAATCTACAGTGACATCTCCCATTGTGAATAAACCTCAAGAAAGCAAAAGATCCTGTACTTCTAAGAAAGATTCCCTGAATTTTGTATTGAATTCTTTACTAGATAGGCCAGATACTTCTGAAAACCGAAGCAACACCTGTGATAAAATTGAAAATTCTTCAAAATCTTCGTGCCAAAAGCATCGGAGAAAGCCCCTTCAAACAAGGCGTGTTGTGCCTTATGTTAAATACTTGTCAATTATGGAAGAAAATGAAGGTGTTCCTCTAGATCTTTCTGCTAAATGTGTACCTGAAAGTCCCATTGGTTTACAGTCTGAAAAAGTTGAGTTGAAACACATTTCAGAGGAAAATATGGAAAATAATTTGAATTCTATATTAAATGGTGCCACTTTTGTACAAAATCATAGCGACATTACCTCAGGGTCTAGCACTAATTCTAGTTATTCTCCAAATGATAATCCTTTTCAAAATACATCAGCTTTAAGTAGTCTGCTGCAAAATCAAATACCTGCATCATTAATGTTCTTGTCTCCATCTGTCAATAGTGTGAATGTCAGGCAACCTTTTCCCAATGCAGTTGGGAAAATTCAACAAGACATAGGTAACATAAGTGGTAAACTGAGCTTGGCATTGAATGCCAAGCAAATTAAAATTAAAAATTCATTTCCTCAAATAAATATGAATACTGCTCATACTTCAACAGACAATATGCCATTCTCTGTCCATAAATCTCTTATGAAAGAATCTCAGTCCAGAACACGCAGGCGTAATCAGAGATCTGTTATCAAACAAAAGCTTGAAGATACATTCAAACAAAACGGCTTCTTAGTTAAAACAAAGCAAGTTAGTGATGGAGAAGCTACTTTTTGTAAATTTAGACAGCTGCGCAAGTATACCCGTTATTACTTGAAAAGCTGGCAACATCATTTACCTGATGAAGTAAATAAAATGTGGAAAGGATTTCTTCCTCCCAAAACTGTTTTGCCACCTGCTTCAGGTAACACAGAACACCATGAGAGTACATAAAATTTCTTGATGTGATTTACTTTTGTATTTTTAAAAAATTTTAAGCTGTATTACTAGCCAGTATTACGAAGTATGCTTTTTATTGATTGACTATTAATTCTTTTTCTGTAATATTTATTTTAAAATAAGTAGAAAATTTAGAGTATATTAACTTAAAAGTAATTTATATGCTTGGTGAAAAGTATTAGTTTGAATAAGGATGTCTGTTAATAACTTGAATAACTCTTAAAAGATAGTCACATGTAAATTTTAATATGGGAATCAATGAAGAAAATAAGAAATTTAGCTTAATGAATGTGTTTATTTGTGCCATTCAAAATGTCATAAATCAATTTTATTTAAAAAAAATTGTAACTAATGTACAGGTAATGCTTGTGTAAGGAAAGGAATTTCATTGATTCCAAAAAAATTAGAAAAACATACTATATTTTTTATAATTTGGAGAAATATATTTATTAAAGCAATTTGAATCAAAAGTATTACAAATTAAGCATTAAATGCCATCGCAACTAAGAACATAGACAAAGGGCATTATTTTTTCTGTGCTCTTTTGCAAAAAACTTGGTAATTTTACATTTATCTTTAGCTAAGAAAATGCTTTAATGAAAGTATCTATTTTGAAATAAATTTGTGATTGTGTATAGGGATTTGTCTTATTCGAAAAGTATGTTTAGAAGGAAATCACACTCTTGGATGTGTGTATGTTTCCCTCAATTCTCTCATTAAAATGAAACCCTGTTATAAAAGTGTTATATTATATAAGGGTTACCTGTATGTTAGAAATTAACTTTTAGTAGATAAACTACATAAATCGTATTTTTATGATTTGATATTGTATTTTAATACTTATGAAAGTTTTAACTTTTGATATTTCTTTAAGGGCTAATAATTCTTCCAAAATTAGCAATGAGAACCAAGGAACAGAATACTGTTTTTTAATTCATCATTTAATAACACAAGCAAATAATTATATACTATGGTCATATAATCTCTAGTGTCATATAATCTCTAGGTAGAAACAAGAAATGGTACTTTTAATGTTAAAAATAACTCCTATGAAATTTGCAAGACATATTTATTTGGTAATTTAACATTGTAAATTTAGATGTTTGCATTTCATGCTCATTTAGATAGTATACCTTCTGGCCTATTTTGTTGGTCATATGTGTTCAATCTTTAGAAACTTTTTATTTGTGTGAAAAGTATTATTTGTAGCATATATAAGGATAGTTATTAATTCAAAAGGAAAGTTTGAGAAATTTATTTTATTTAGATTTTTTTTTTTGCATTGGTTTACAATTTTCAATAATTTGTCTTCATTGTTCTATGACTTATACAATGAACGATTTACAATGGTGCTTTTCTACTTGTATTACGTATATTCGTTAGATTCTCAATTTAATCCACATGTAAAATTTTAATTGCATATTAGAGAATTACAAATTGCTGATTGTAAAAATAAGATCTTGCATAAAGTATTTTGTTTAATATCAGAAAAAAAAAGTTTTTTTAATATATATATTTTTCAGTATATGAAAGAAATTTAATTAATATTTAAAGAACGTCTTTCTTTAAATATTATTAATTAAATTTGTTAAAATTTTGTGAAATTCATTCATATTGAAGAATCTCTTGTTTTAGGCCCAAGGCAAATATATTCATCAAAAACTTTTTTTAATTTAAATATTATTCCCTAAAAATGTATGACATTCTTGCATTGATAGAAACATATTAGGTCCAGCATTTCCTTTAGATCTGATTATATTTATAGTTAACTTTTTTAAAATTCTCAAAATCATCTTTAATTTATATGCAATATACTAGTTTTTTGCTTCACATTTTGCAATAATTTTATTTTTAGAACTACAAATATTGTGAAAACATAAATACACCAAAGCTAATCTTGGTCTTTAACAATCGTTTGAAACAAAAGAATAACTACATCATTAGAAATTAGAATTTTTTTTTGTCATGAATTTTATTTTCTATTTTACTGTAAAGAATTTTATTATATTATTAAAATTATAATTAATTACAATATATTACAATTTTGGTCCCGTAAAAAAATGGTTTATTTTTGTATATTATATTGAGATAAAAATGTATCTAAAAAAAACTTTGATTACTGTGAGCAAATAGACAGTGAGGCATATTTGTTACAATATTTTACAAAAGTCTCACTGTTTTGCAAAATATTTTATGTATTTTTTAAAATTTGATGCATTATAGGTTTCAGCATTTAAAAGTTAATCAAAAATTTTAACCAAATATTAAATTCTAAAGCAATAAAAAAAAAATTTCCCTCAAAAGTATACTTTAAATATTTTTAATCTTTATTTTTTACTGATAAAATAATTAGTTTGTTACATAATTTTTTTCTCCAACCAGTTTCCTTCATTGAAAAATAAGTGGCATAAACAAAAAAGTTTTATAAAATATTTGTGTTGTTCTTAACATATTAAGAAAACTTTAATTAATTTGTTTTTACTGATTTATTATTATAAGAAAAATTTCAGATAATATATTTTAATTTCCTTTAGTTAAAATATAGTGTTGTCATTCAAAATTTAAATATCTCTTTTAAAAAATTGTATTTAAAATATGAAGAAAATCTCATATCATTTTTCATAAAATGGCAAATTTATCAATCTTACAATATCTTCAACTACATTTATTTTCCCTTTTGTATTAAAAAGCAATATAATAAATGAAAGAATATAAAATATGCTATTAATTATAAGTAAAGAAATTCTTTGGCACAGAAGAAAACAATGATAGTATTATCTTAAATGCTGGGGGATAATGTTTGTGATGTTTAAAATTATGCTGTTAAAATGTCCCACCGTATATATAATTGTATCCAGTAAAATGTCGTTTAAATTTCCTGATAAATTATTTTTATAAGAAGCCTTTGATAAATAATTCAATATTATATCTTCCCTTAAAATATTGAATTCCTACATTATTTTATACTTTTACCTTCACTTAATACCAATAAACTGTTTCCTTTAGAAACTGTTAGTAAATATTATAAAAGGCATTTATAAATATATCAAATTATTTTCAGCTAATGTGAAATAACTTCATGATGAGCTATTTTTTTATATTTCTTTACTTGTGCCTTATTTATATAAAATGTTTTATGAAATTGTTATCGAAATATGGATATTGGTGCAGAAAAAAAATTCTTGAGCTCTCTGATGCTACCATTATGCTGAAAGTTATATGCAAAATTGAATTGTAAATAGTTATGCCGAAAAATTTTGTACTTCAAGGTGTCATTTTAGGATTGTCTTTTTCATACAAAACATAATGAATGATTTATTCTAGTCAAGTTAATTTTTATATCATTATTATATTTTAAATTAGATTATAAAAAATTTAATCATGCTATGTTTTTACAAATTTTTATTTACTGGATTATTTATTCTTTTGTAATTCATTACTAATTTATTGCTCATATTTTGTTGAATTTAATTACTAAAAAAGTATTTTGTTTTCTCATATACAATGTTTATTTTCCTGCTTTAGTAACATACTTGAAGTTAATGCATTTCTGCCTTTAGCTTCAATGAGAATTGCCTGAAGCACATTTGTTTTTGATTTTAATATTCAAAGTGCCAAATATTTATTTTTATTGTTAGATTGTCTCTTATGTATTTATTAAACAGTGTTGTAAAATGTCTGGAGAATTATTTATGTATCTTTGTTTATTGTTTTCACGTTTTTTTTAAATTTTTGGATTTAGTTTCATCAATTTTTATTTTATTAGATGTCTGTGTTTGACTTGTGTTAAAGTGTCCTAGGAAAAAATCACAGGCTGAGGGCATCAATTTGATATAACTAAGCTTTGTAAATATACGAGGAATAGTAGTAGATTGCCATGTACAATTGGAACCCATTAAAAAAGTGACTGTTTTACAGAAATGAAAGATGTTTTAAATTTTCTTATTAGTCAGAAAATAAAATATGATTATTTTATTTTCTACGTTTCTCATTCATGTAGAACATATATATTGCAAAAGCAAAGAATGAATTTTCTTTATCTTAGCAATATAAGTAATAAATAAATATATAATGTATAGAGCATGAGTAATTAATTCTTCGCCATATTGTTAAAGTAATTTTGCTAAAACCATTTAAATTGTAACCTAGCCTTTAATTTTTGTCAAGGCAACCTTAATGCATAAATATTTATTATTATGAAATATATTTCATTTATCAAAGGAATGAAATTTATTTGATTATATACTGTTTTTTTTTAACTATAAAAAAAATAATTTTGGACCAATTCTTTGAATCTCATCAAATGTTCTATAAAAATGAAAAATATTAAACTAAAGAATTGCAAATATATATGTAATGAATCGATTGAAGCAAGAAATTTGTATTTACTTAGAAAAATGAGTTATATTTAAAAAGTTTAAGTGATTAAACACTTATGTCTTTTTAAATATAACAATGAAAGAGATCAAAAGCTGAATTGGATGAAGTTCATGGTAACCCTGCTCCTGTGCATACAATCGAGTAAATGAGTTTAAATGTGGCAATACATCCACAAAAAAAGAATGTCATTTTGGACATCCAACAAAAGTGACTACTCCATGAATGATTGACAAAATCCTTGATATGATTTTGAATGATGAATGAAATAGTGAAGGCCAACCGCAAGGTACAGTATTTTCAATTGTGCATTAAAAAATCTCATCAAGATGGGTGTAGCATTTACTCTCGGTGGAAAATAAACGAAATCATGTGATCAACACTGAGGCTAATTTGACACCTTTTTGTTGTAATCCTGGTAAGTTTTTGTGTCAATATATAACTTTAGATGAAATTTGTATACTCATCTGCACTCGAGAGATAAAAGAACAATGAAAACAGTGGGTTTTTCAAGGTGAATGAGCTCTGAAGAAAGCAAATTACTGTACCTGTTGAGCTAAGAAATAAAAAAAAAATATCCACATTTGAAAAGGATCCTCTTCCATTAAGACAATACCCAAATGCATATTTGATGGCAAAAATCATGGAATTAAAGTTTGAATTATTACAACATAAACCAAATTTGGCCCACATTGACTTTAAAAAAAATAATTGTCGGCAAACAAGGGTTCATGTCAAATGAAGAGAACATCGTCCCAAACAGATGGCTTTAAAAAGTTGGAAAAGTGAAAAGAGTTAAAAGGAGGTTATGTTGAAAACTTTAAAAAAAATCTACCTAAAATAAGTTTTATTAAACAAGACATCAGTTCTTGAAAATTGAAAGATATATATGTTTGATATCAATTTAAAGAAATCAACATATATGAATCTCTAATTCAAAAATCTTGGCAATTATAAAATTTCATTTAAAATTCAATGTCATAAATGCTGACAGAAATAAGTTATTCATATGTATGCAGTTTTTCAAAATCAATTGCTTTTTATTAATGGGCAGCATAAATTATAAAAAGAACTTGGATCTAATTCATCTATATTCTTCCATTTTATCCACCCATCACTTTGTAATTTCTCTCGATTTTTAAGATGTTCTTGAAAATGTGGATCCTATAAGAAAAAATTATTTTTTTAAAAAATGGTCCGATACAAAAAGCATAAAATTTAAAATAATTCTGCCTGCTTTAAGTATATGAAAAAAAACTATAATTTTATGAATTATTTAACTTTCACTACAAAAATCACAGGTAATATTTATCTCTGTTGAGTTAATTAGCATGTCAACCTCATCTTTAAACTATCTCTGTATGAATTAACAACAGCATATTTTATCGTGCTATTGCCATAAATAGACATTCTGTAAAAAATTAGTTTTCAAATTGTTTAATTTCTACCTTGTACAAGTTTGTAATCCTATAAACACCCTATAAGCCTATTTGTCTGCATCCTATTGGAAATATATCATATACAAGAGATATAATAAAACATAAACAAGAACTTCTGTGATAATATTAAAATGTTTTAAAATACATGTGCAACACTTGAAGTAGAGGAATTTACAGCATTAAGATTTGTATATAAGAAATTTTCAAGTAAAGCTATACTATAGTTGTTGTTTTTTTTAACCTTCAAAATCAAACATTTTTAACATTCAATCTAATGAATTGAAATTGGCACAAAACAATGCAACATATATATATATATTCCATCATTTTCTTTTTGTAAATGGAAAGATTTATAAGAATGTTCTTACAAAACACAAAATATTCATACTAACTTATTATCCTTAAGCATTCATAAATAATTATAATTCGGAGGAATTTTCTTTTCTAATATGTATCAGTTTATTATTATTAAAAATATTAATGCATCCCCTTTACAATATAAGCTTAATATATATTTGCTTATAAAACCCAGTCAAATACATGCACTGCCTGTACCTTTTTTAACCCAGTAGAAGTGGCATTTAATAAAAATAATATCAGACTTTAATTCAGTAAATAAAATTCAAGTTTCCTTCAGCTGAGTAATATTTCTGTCAAAGTGAACATAAAATAGATAAAAAGAAATACCAATATCAAAAGGAATGTTCCATTTTCTGTTTCACTAATTCCTAAAATTCCTTTTGAAGAACAATCTTTATCACCACCTGTGCAGATATAATATGAAACATTACAATTCATAAAACAGTTGTGCATTCAAATTCTCATAGTTCAAAATGATAAATCTGAAAAAAAAAACTAGGTTTACTTTGAAGGAATTTGATAATTAAACTTAGATATTTAATAGATGTAATAATAGTTTTATTTATGAGGTCTTGGTAGCCATTAGAATTACTAATGAATGTTAAAAGAATGAAATCTTTTAATATAAATTTAATAATAAAATATCAAATTAAGATACAACAATTTAAAACTGAATATGCAAATAAAAATTTAAAAAATCTGCTGAGTACCTGGTTAATTTTCAATTTGGGAAAATTAGTATCAATATCTTTTACATAAAAAATGGGGTTTTTTCCCCCCTGTTACTTTCTAAAATCTAAGAGTCAATCAAATACCCACCTAACAATAATAGAATTGGAGCAATTTGATTGGAAATTATTTGTGTATTTTTGTAAAGAATTGTTGCAGTTTCATGCTCGACAGTATTTTACTCAACTACCCATTCTAAAGATTACAAAATTGAATAAATGTGAGATTAAGAAAAAAATACACACAGTTTTTATTTTAATTTTTATACCTGCATTGGTGTGTGTATATAATACATTCAAATTAAAGGGGACATAGAACCTAAAATGATTAAAAAATATTTTATTTATAGGGAAAAACTTCTGGGATCTAATTACATTATTTAGTAAGCTATTCGAAAAAATTTTAACAGCATGCTCAGTGATTTCATTGACTTTCAAATTTTCAAACTGCTTTTTATTTTTCATGTAATTAAAATGGTAAGACTTCTTTCGTCATTTATTTTAAGTTTTGAGATTTTTTTTTCAGCTGTTTTTCATATGTATGATACTTCTGTCATCAAATAAGGATTTACATAAATAGTAAATTTTTCTAAAAAAAATTCCCCAAATTAGATGTTACTGCTTTTCATAATACCTGACAGAAAAAAAAAAATTGTGCAACATAAACACTAGTACAAATTAAGTCATGAAAAACACTTCTAAGAAATTGAGAAAAATTTTGTTTCGATACATTAAAATTTATTTGTAGAAATTTTAAAATATTGTAATATTTTGGGGGGGAAAAAAAGTAATAGTTGTTAACTTAAAAATGAGTGAGTGAATGTAAAGTTTATTGGCGCAAGAGCCAGATATGGCTATGCTGCGCCAAACAAGATTTAACTGTGGTCTAGACATGAAGAAAAGACAAAAATTGGATGACAAGATGGAGAGTCGAAAATAGAGAAGGATCACTAGGGTATCCCGGGAGAGCATAACCCGTGTTTATAACTTGAAAATGAAGAGGTGAGAGTCTCTGAAATGCATATTTTATGTGTATTCAAACGTAAAAAAGAAAAACTTTTTCATTTAAATATTTAAGTTTAAAAAGTTGCTTTTAGAGTACTGTGTCTTCTTAAGTATTTAAATCCATTTTTATGATAAATAAAATATAACATACCCATCATTATAGGGCTTCCAAAATCCATGAAATGCTGTGTAATGTCATTCACATGTTTGTGTAATTCTTGAATGTTTCTACAATGTATTATCCTACATTGGATCTGCCAGAATATTACGTAAATGAAATATACAGAATAATTATGCATACATTTCAAAAACTAAATGAAAATTTATATTTCTAAGTTTTGGTACTACATAAAAATTTTATTCTCTTTAAGACTATAATTACATGGAATATTAACATTTTGGAACTCTATGAATTTAAAAAATGGTGGGGAGAGGCAGTAAATAACCTTTAGTTTATTAACTCAAATATAATTTATGTTTGTCATATAATTTTATTTTTGTCTCTGCAGATCATATGTCTAGTACCAAGTTTTACATTAATGCAAGTTATTTATCACAATTTTTTTTAAAAAAAATCATACTTATAAAGTTAAATATTTTACATGATCAATAGTAAATAAATATTTAAACCATGTAACCATAAATAATTAACCATGTAACCATAAATAATTAACCATGTAACCATAAATATTTTATAAAATGCCTAGCAAAATTTATTATCTTTTTCGTATGATACACATGCAAAGATATGAATTTCTTTGCTTTATAGGTAATATTTAGACTTTTTGTGGCTTGAATATTTAATCCTTCAACAGAATTAATTTTTTGAGTAGTCATTATTTTTTAACTTTCCTAAACAATCGTTCTATGAAATGCATTTGAATGTATTTTACCAGATAATTCATTTAAAAAAAAACATGTTGTTATTTAATGCAAAAAGAAAAAGTAAATTGGAGAGTATATATGACATTAAATAAGAGCTGCTGAATTACATTTACAAATGAGAGAGAAATAAAATATTTCTTTAAACAGAGTGAATGTAAAGTTTATTGGTGGAAGAGCCAGATGTGGTTATGCTGCACCAAACAAGATTTAACTGTGGTCTAGATGTTTCATTACACAGAAATCTTTATTATTAATCAGCAATAAACTAAGCAAAGACCAAATTTAACAATTACACCAAAGCACATTGACTACTAATGTAATTTGGATTTACTTGCTCTTTCATGATATTGATGAGCAACAAAATTTGAGTAATTGCTGATAATATTTAATTTACCAGTGAGTAAGAAAGTTTATAGAGAGACACTTTCTCTAAAATGAAAATTTAAGTCATTTCAAATATAACCTCAACATCAGTAATATGATGATAATTAAGACCTTTGGTGAAGCAATGTGGTAAGTAAAAAAAAAAAAGTAGAAAGAAAGAATAAATCATGGGAATTTGTTTTGTGATTCCAGAAAGTTATTTCTTATCTAAATTATAAATATATGAGTAGACTTGTTTTGTGAAATTCATATAACATCATGTAATAGGTTATTGGAAAGAGAGAGTGAATGTAAAGGTTATGGGCGCAAGAGCCAGATGTGGCTATCCTACGCAAAACAAGATTTAATTGTGGTCTATACGTGGAGAAATTGAAAAAAAAAAGACAAGAAACAGGCTATAGGAATATTTTATTATTTTGTACAAGATCAAGTTCCAAGGATAACATTTCAGTTAACACTGCACTTTTCTAACTTTAACATCATGAAGCAAAGGTATATAAAGAATTTTTAATAAAAGAGTAAGGTTCATTTTTTTTTTATTCATTGAATTATAGATGTTACAATAGAAAAAAAAAATTTAAGGAACAATTTGATTGTTGAGGAGGTTGTTAATGTACCACTGCCACGAGAAATTGGAAGTCCGATTAAATATTTAATGAGCAGTACCCTAACTATTTCATATCATGATTTTTGGACAAAATTGAACCTTCAATTCACTGGCATATTGACAATACTCTCCTAACAGATAACAATAGTTAATATAGCACATACAATAAAATATACATGGCAGACATAAATCTTTCAACTGCATAGCCAAAATTATTTGATTAAGTCTATAAAAAAGTTAATCTTATAATACTGAAATATCAAAAAGAGAGCACAATATATATTTTTACTGAAGTTAATTTTATTTGCAAAATAACAAAATAAGCTGTACAGAAATTTTTAAAAAATAAGTTATTAAAAAGGACTTTATTAAATATCCAATACTTCCCCATAATTGCAGCCCCAACGATAAATCGTCAAGCTTCCAATATATATTGCCAAAGTTGTATAATCTCACCAAAAGCTTACAGTCCTAAGGAAACAGCACACAATAATATTATTGTCTTATTACTTTTTTTGTTAACATTCCCAATTTCATATTGGTTTTATAAAATGCTTATTTTTTAAATACATCAGATTGTCAATCTTTAATTTACCAAGCAGTCATATGGGTGCCAAGTTATTTTCTTGCCCAAAGTCTTTTATTGGACAAATGAGTAAGAAAAAACAGACACAACATGAAACAGCTTTTATCAACAAAACCATTTGGAGCGGGAATGCAAAAATTTAAAAAGAAGAGAAAGGTCCTGCTTGTTGAAAATTGGTTCAGCGGTTCCAGAATACCATTTGTAACTGCTTTAAAAGATTTATGTACTGTTGAGCACATATACTATATTATTTATTGGTATGTTATTGATTTTTTTTTCTCTAATTAATGTTTGAGCTACACAAGCTTGATGATGACCTTGGCATAATTGTAATTTGGCAGGGGCTGAATAATACAGAAGTACCAAATATTTTAATCTTACCTTATAAAAATATTCCACACAAAATGCAACTTCTAAACTTCCAATCCACTGCTTTGATCCAATAAATTGCAAATCTTTGTCCCCCATAACCACAAGGGCTTTCTGAATTTCATTTATAGATGGCACCTACAAAGATTTTAAATTGACAATCACTATTCCTAAAATTGACATAGTAATGAGTTCAATTATGCAAAACTTAATGTAATTATATTTATTACATCTGATAATCTTAATAATTTGAAATTTTAATACAATATAATCTTAAAAACTGGCTATCTTTTTAATTGACTTAGTTTTGAAGTACAATGGCTTTAGGATGACATATGCAAAACTAATTACAATAATTTCACCTCCATAACTTGATGGTATCCAATAAAGAGTTAAAGTTGAGGATAACTTCCGATCTGGATTTGTCAAACTCTACCCTCTCTTATAAGACTTATCTAGTTTAACAAAAAAAAAAAAAACCTTTCAGTTCAATTTTTCTCTTTTGTTAATTCTTCTATGTCTATCACCAATTAAATTTCTTCCAATTGAAACTGAAACACTCTGGTCCTCTAAATGAACTACTTTTAATCGAATTTCATATTTTCAAAATTTTAATTATGGAATAATGATTGTCATTAAAAAAAAATTAAATCATTGATTATGAGAAGGGAAGTACAATTTTATGCATTATAAGTTCTTTATCCATGTTTTATTATTGTAATATGTTAAACTAAAAGTAATATCCTTCTGCTTACCATAATATTAAAGACATATCAAATTTTTTACAATGTTCATTCTGAAAATTTTTTATCTAGCAACCCCTTACTACCTTTGTATTTTAATTAGTATACATAATTTACCCTTCATTTATGAATAAACCATTACTTGCAGAATTGATTTTAACATTTTCCATGAGTTTTAAACAGATATTTTAATTTCTCAATGAACAATTACATTTTTAGAAATGAATTTTTTTCTCCCAAGCTTTGTTCATCATTGCACAAAGTTTTGCCTTTCATAAAACAAGAGTTATTTTTCTCTTTAGCACACTTTTTTCCAGACCTAAAATTAATCTTTAATAGAACACACATTTTTCAATTACTGAAGGTACATACAGGTTTAAAAATTAAAAGTTATTATGATTATTTTCATGTGAAAAAATCCCAATTAGATTGAAATGATGCAATTGACAATATAATTGTAATTCTTTGCATCCCTCAATAGTGAGAAAATACCCAGACATAACATGGATTGACCAAAATTCAGACAACTTTTTCCATTTATTTTTGGTAATAACAATGAACCCTTAATATGAGAATGATTTTGAATCTCATATTAAGGATTCATTGTTATAGCAAAAATAAATGGAAAAAATAAGAATGATTTTTATAATCTCTATTTGGAAAGAATAATTAAAACAAAAGGAAATAATAAATGTAATAATCTTTAATTAAATTATGAACATGATTTAACAGCTTTTGATAATGAATTTTTACTCAATAAAACTAGTTCAGGAAATAAAATACAAAAATGAATAAGTATAGTTGGCCTAATTATATACTTTGATCACTTATATATGTTAGTCAATTTTTTTTCAGCCCCTTGAACTGTCAATTTATGGAAATTATGCTCAGGATTTTAATTTTCAAGAGTAAAGTACTGTAAACTTACTTTTGGAGCAGAATAATTCTTTTTAATGTCTAATTGCCTCTTTATCCAAGAACAAATAGTCTGCAATGTTCTATAACCACAACCCCAACCCTAGTGGAAAGAATTTTTTAAAAAAAACTCCATATTTCAAATACATCTAATAATTATTTGCAAAAATTAGACAAAATCTTTTGGAAAAGAATCGACTTCTATTTTATATTGAAATTAAGCAAAAAATTGGTTTTATTTTACAGCGAAAAAAAATAAGAACTTAAAACAATTTTTAAAAAAAAAAAATGCTATATTACCATAATCAATTTAGTGAACTATTTACAGTTTGCATAAATTATGTATAATACATCTTACTCATTATCAATTTAAATTAAAATTTTGCTAACAATGACACATTTTAAATGAGATAAAACTTTTTACTCAATATTAGAATTGGTCTAAGCACTCAAAAAATATTTTACATTAAAATAGAAATGATATCAAATAATTTTTCAATCAAGTTAATCATTTCAAAAAGTTTCAACAACCAAAATAGAGTTATGGCAGGATTCCTCTGTACATTTCGATATCAATCGCTTTCAATAATAAAATGTAAATTAACTCATTTCTAGATTTCAAAAGATAATTTTTTTTTTCAAAATTAATGCCTAAGTAATCAATAATGTTGTGCCTCATTAAAACTGTATAAAACATTTGACTGATCACATAAAACAATTCACAACTGAAATTGTATTAATTAATTTTCTCTGTAAGCAGTTTTCTTCCCTAAAAATTACTTACTGCATCATTAATTCCATCACATAAATAATGATAGTAAAAATAACTTCCACGAATCAAAACTGATTTAGACTCATTTGCAGGTAATGGAATATCCAAATGAACATCTTCTACTAAATCACCCATTGATAAAAAAAATTATACATCGACTTTTATAACCATCTATAACCATAAATAAACAAATGAGAATTCAACGCCTAGATTTACAACTTTCAAAAAGTAGTAAGTGATAATTCAGGAGGGAAAAAAATGTAAAATAAAATTTCACTTAGTTGTGTAGGAAATTTGATACCAATGCAATTAGATACAAGTAATTTTTTGAAATTTTTTTGATTATTGATTAGTTTTTGTGGGTATTGCGTAACACAGTGCTCCCTTTTAAAAAGTTAAAATCGAAAAATATTAATTGATAGAGATAAGAGAAGTTGTCGGTCTCCTGTTTATGAAAATACTTTTTTAAACAACATAAACTGATGCCATTTTTCGCTTTATGAAATCAAGCACCAGAAGTTTTTTACCAAATTCGGAGATCAAAAGCCGAAAAGCATATGTGCTCCGTTAAACCATTCCGCCAAAAAAAAAAAAAAAAAATAATTTATATTATAATTGTTTTTAACAGTATTTATTGATTGGTTTTATGTAATATAGAGCAACAACAAAAGCTATTACCTCCCTTTTTTTAACATTAACAAATAAAATTGAAAGTTGAGCAATATAACGGATGCTATCGATTTAGCTACTCTTTCTGAATTTGCTCAGAGCGAGAAGATTTCTGCCTAATGGAGTATTTGTAATTAAAAAAAAAATATTCTCTTTCAAATAAAATGTAAGAAATAATCAATCCAAGAAGCCAGGAGCTTACCAGCTTTCGGGCTCAGTCTTTTAAGTTGAAAAATAAATCCGTTTATTGACCTTTTTTCCAACCGTCTATTTCCATACGACATAGGTCCGCTATACAGCCATATACGCCTCGTAATTTTGTGGGCGATAAACGGATTTACTTTTTGGCTCATTGACTGGAAAATTAAAGACAATACATCAAAAAGCAGCTAGCCTTCTCTTTACGAAGCAACGGTATATTGGCAATTTGTCAACTGCCGCCATTTTCGACCAACCCATCCTCTAGGTCACTGAATATAAGCACCTTGAGTTGTTTCTAAACTCTAAATTAACTTTTGCCTACCATATCCAAGAAGTCCACATAAAAGCTATTCGAATTAGCAGAACGCTGACTCGCTTAATTTCTCGAAAGAGTAAGCTGGCGATCAGGCACAAAATTCTGCTCTACAAATCCGTCCTGGAGCCAATCATATTGCATGCCTCACCCATCTGGGCGTCTGCTGCAACTACACATCTGAAACGACTGCACGTTTTTCAAAACATTCACCTTAGGAAAATGATTAATGCTCCCTGGTTTGTTCGGAACGAAGTCCTACATAAGGATCTTAAAATCGAACCAATTTTTGAGTTCATTAAGAAACAATCAAACTCCTTTTTCAATACGATCCCTCAAATACCAAATGAATTGCTTCAAAATTTACCATATGATGCAACAATTGCATCATTGTAAAAAAGACCAAGAGCCGCTCTTGGACATCAATATCAGCATTTCCTGGTCCTAAAAAGACTGAGAAATCATTGAAGCAACTCATTAGTGACATCCAACGCGTTTTAAAAAAAATTTTAATTTTAAATTTTTTAAAAAATTTTTAAATAGGATTTAAACACACTAAATTTCACCCTTGAAAGCTACGCTGTGCTTTGCGGACTATTTTCGATAACTTTCCTAGGTATTAAAATCTTTTTCTCAATAGTTTTAAAAATTTTCCACTAAAAATCGTTTATTTTTACTTTTTAATAAGAAATTTACTCACCAGATGTGAAAATTTACTCACTGGTAAAATGAATAAATCTACCTTTTAAAACCTCATTCTCCTCGAGCTTTAAAATCTTAACATTTTTTTGGAGGGGGGGGGCGCTTTAATCCTTCTAAATTGACATCGACGAAGGCACTTAAAATTTATTTGATTTAATTTCAGCAAATTTTTCTACCTTAAAAAAACTCTCAAAATCTCACAACGGCAGACAAGACAACTTTGAGAGAAGTCGTTTTTTATCTCCTTCTGAAATCTCCTTTAGCTCTCTGACCAATGCGTAGGTGCTTCGTTAGCTTGCTACCTTGGCGTTCAATCGCAATTTGGTCTATCATCACTTCGCAATAATTCAGCAATTCCGCACTCTGCTGATATCCCAGATTTTCTGTGCCTTGAACATAAATTTTGGTAGCAATTTAACAATTATAAAAATTCAACTAATTCTGCTCTTTTTAATTTTAAATATTCTGATGAGAGGGTAAATTAAATTTTTAATAGGAACCTCGTAATTTTGACCGCTGCTGTTGCCTTAAATAGCTCTACTTTGACAGATTGTTTACTAATGTCGCACTTAGAAGCAACACTAGGGCTATTTGAGACAGTCTTCGTAATTTTGAATCTCAGTCAAGTGATGAGGACGACACCTAAGCTGTCAACTCTCCAAACTTTTATCTATTCTGTAACTCTCTCCGGCCAGTTTATACGTGTGGGGAGCCAACTACAATCTGTTCCCATCGATTCTCATAAGGACTTTTTCATGCAAGTTTTTTCTTGTATCTTCTTGTGACTTCCCTTGTTACAAATTGGACTGACAACATCAATCAAATAGTGGCGAGTGCCAGTCCGGTGGACTCTTTACTCAGCATCATATTGAAGCCTTTATTTTTTTTAAAAAAAATTTAAAACAAAGATATTAAAAATGTGCTTAATGCACATATGAATTTAAAAAAAACATAAAGAAAAGAAAATATAGAGAAAAGAGGATAGGAAAGTGAATGAATTATTTCCAATGAAGATGAGATTTTTTTTAATAGATTTTACTTTTTTTTTTTTTTTTTTTTTTTTTTTTTGCTAATCTTATCGCAAGATAAGATTATAAAAAATTTTATATTATTTTTTTAACTCCTCAATGCTTTCGATAGACTATCTCTAATCTTCAGCAAGAGAATATTATTTTATATGATTTTTTTTTAAAAAAATTATTATTATTATTGTAAAATTACAATAGTAATAAATAAAATATTATTTAAACTTTTTTGATTATACGAAAGCAGAAGAAGCAAGGGAAAAGTAAAAATAGTTCTTGTTTGGCTGGGTGTACAGCAGTGGTCAGCAAACTAGTTTAAGAGAGGGAGAGAGAGAGATGGCGAGATGATATTAAACAGCTGGTAATAGCCAAATAATGATGATGTAGTCTTGGAGTGAGGTGGTTGACTGAGAAAAAGGCTATTGAAGGAGTGATAAAGGAATTAATTAAAAGGGTCTGAGTTGAAATGCAAAGTGTTATGAGGGCATTAGATGAAAATAATTGTTGCAAGATTGGTAGGGTAGGACATGGGTTCCATTATTGTGTGCAAAAATTAGCTGGACCCTTATTAGTGGGTTACTATGATTGGTTAGTCTATTATAGAATCTTCTAGAGAGATAGTTGATATGTTTAATAATAGGAGGGATATTGAGATCCTTGTGTATAACAGAATTTCTGACTTACCAAGGTGCGATAGTAATCATGCAAAGGATTTATTTTGAATGACCTGGTTTTTTTAATGTAGGTAGGTGCGGCATGACCCAAAGTGGGGGAAGCCTAAAGTAGAATAGGACGGATTACTTGTTTATAGAGAGCTTTATTAGCAAGAGTTAGTACTGAATTTCTGCTAATTAAAGGTATACAGTTATGGATTTTGGTCCAGGATTTGTTAATTATTGATTTGATATGAAGTTTGAAGGTGAGTTTGGAATCCAGGATAACACCTAAGTATTTGACCTCTGAGTCCCAAAAGATTTCATTATTAAAGAATTTGAGTTTATTATTAGGAGGGGGGAGTGATCTTTTCTAAATATGAGACTTTTAGTTTTGTTAGTGTTTATAGCAATTCTTCAGAGTATCATCCACTCCTCTATATGTTTTAGATGATTTTGTAATTTATCTATTACGTTGATTGGATTTTTTCTTCGGGTGAGGATTGATGCGTCATCTACGAATAAACAGAGGCTATTGTAGAGACTCAGATGGAAGTCGTATTTAACCAATTTGTAACAAATTGGAGAAATTATAGACCCTTGAGGTTGACCGGATTGTATATAGTATATTGTAGAGAGAGTGTTATTAAGTTTAACTTGGAATGTTCTATCTTTAAGGTAGTTATTTAAAATGACTATTATGGGGGGAATTTAATTTGATTAGTTTGAAGATCAATCCGTCGTGCCAGAGATGGTCGAGAGCTTTTTATATGTCGAGGAAGATACTTCCAGATGCTTGTTTGGAATTCAATCCTTCAGGAATAGCATTAACAACCCGTCGTAATTGATGGATAGTGCTGTGGTTTGTGCTGAAGCCGAATTGTGAACCTGGAAGAATATTATTAGTGGAAATATGAGTCAGTATTCTGGTTAACAGGATTCAATCAAAGATTTTTGAAATAGAATTTAGTAGGCTGATAGGTCAATAGTTGGATGGAATGGAATGGTTTGGCCAGGTATGGGGAAGAGAATAATAGTTGCATGTTTCCATTTTTGTGGAAAGTGCGCAAACATGAAACACTTATTAAAAAATTTTGTAAGATGAATAAGTGCGTTGGGAGAAAAGAATTTAAAGGCTCGATTATGAATGTCATCCTCTCCGGGGGCTTTCTTTTTGTTTAACTTTTTAATTATGGGGGCTACTTCAGAGGGGTAAGTGAGGTGCAGGGAGAAATTGAAATTGGTATAGGCTTCGAAATAATTTTGAACAATTGATTCTGTTTTATCAATATGATCATCCATCATATGAAGTTGGATTATCCTGGAACGAGGATTCAAGAATATGGGCAAGCAGATCAGTTTTTTTTCTTTATCAGAGAATACCAGATCATTACTGCCAATTAGAGAGGGGAATATTGTAATATTTATTAGAAAGTTTTTTGTTCATATTAAAAAGGGAGTTATCTTTGATATTAAACTGGCGGGGTATGTTTTCCCAGTTTTTGTTTTCAATGATATTGATTTCAATTTTAATTTGCTTTTTGAGGTTATTAATTATGGGTTTCAAAAGAGGGTATCTGGTGTTTTGCCATTGTATTCTGTACCTATTTTTCTCTTTAATGAGTCTAAGAGGAGGGGGGGGTCTGGTATTACTCGCATGGTTAATTGCCTTTTGGATATTAGTAGTAAAGGATGTAATTGATTGGTCTAAATCAGAGAAATTATTAATAATGGGGTTATCTTTTGTGGTATTATAAAAAATTTCTTGATAGCGGAACCAATTAGTAGTTGTTAGAGTGAGAAGGGGGATAGGGAGAATTTTATTGAAAGAGATGTTCATTAGTATAGGGTTATGGTTGCTAGGTAGTTCATTAACACTTTCGTTATTGTTGAATGGAATGTTTTTAGGATAGAAAAATCTATTATAGAGTAAGTATTCCTATTCAAAGGAAAGTGAGTGGGTGAGTCGGGAGTAGCTATTTGGAGGTTATTAGTGTTGCATATAGCATGAAAAATTTTACCTAATCTGTTTGCCCTGTCTCTGTTCCAGGTTGGGTGTTTTGCATTAAAGTTGCCTATTAAAATTCTTGAGGGGTTGTCTGAGAAGATATTGATTGATTCGTTATAGTTGATGAGATTACGGAGGGGAGGGGGAGGTAAATAGTAGAAACTGTGAAGTATTGGTTGTCTTTGGTATTGATATGAATGGTGGTATTTTCAGAGGTGGAGGTATTTGTAATGACTATATGATGATGAATCCTATTTTTAATTAATATTGCAGTGCCTCCACCTCGATAGTTTGATCTTTCAGAACGGTATATATTATAATTTGAAATTTAAATTTTTCAGAGTTTTTGAGGTGAGTTTTCTTGACTCCTAGGATGTCTGGGTTGTAATCATGTATGAAATTTTGGAGTTCTCCTATTTTTGATTTAATACCAATTGCATTCCAGCTTGTAATCAGGAGAAACGGGGGTAGTTTATTTAGCATATTAAATTTTAGAACTAAATGGACTTCATACTGCAAATGACTTGGAATGATTTTTCAATTTTTGCACAAAAATCAAGTTTATTATCAGCGAATATTTGTCCTATTGGTTTAAATTGTTGGTAAGTTTCCATTATTTTATTTAAATTGAAGTTTCTGAAAAAAAAATTATTTTCATTAACGAAGGGAAGACTTGAAGATTGGCTGTCATTGGTGGGTGTGGAGTTTTGGTCGTTTTGGCTATTGTTGTTTTTGGCATATTTACCTTGTTATTCCCAGTAGTTTGTGGTTGGTGGGAGTGATGATTTGAAATTCGTAGGATGTTTGGGGCAACCAGAGACATTTGCAATATAATCTCCTCCGCAGTTACAGCATTTGGGGGGGGAGGGGCTTTCAAGAGTTTTGGTGCAGCTATGAGTTGGATTATTATCTCCACATTTCACACATTTAAATTCTCTTGTGCAAAATCTAGAGAGGTGAAAATAACTTTGACAGCGACAGCATTGATTGGGTATTTTTCTTTTACAGAGAGGTTCAGTTTTAACTGAAAGGTATCCATTATCATTGATTTAAAAAAAAAAAAAAATTGTTGCTTTCTATTTTTGGTAATGTAACTAAAAATAAAGGGAGATGTTGGTTATTTTTTCTTGGATTTTAAGTTATTGTATTCCTTGACTATGAGATTATATTCAGCTAATTCCTGAATTATTTTAACGTGGGAATATTAATTTGGAGGCCTTTTATTGTACATTTAAGGATTCTCTCACTAGGTGATTCAAATGCGTGAGCTTCTAAATTCCTCTCTTGAACATGATTTTGGATTGTTCTGAATGCTTCAACTGTGTGTGGGGGGGGATTTTTAAACTATTTCTTTTATAGTCGCCTTTGAGCTCGCATTTTGTCAATTTCATCATGTTTTCAAGAGTTGCTTTTGGGTCATCAATATTAGCTAAGATGATTGGGGGAGGGATTTTTAGCTTCCTCTTTCAATACGTCGGAAAATTCTAAGTCGTATTCATCAATATTATTGCTTTTTAATTTTTAGCTTTATACCTACTAACTGCTTGAGAATTGATATAGTCCATGTCAGAGAAGAAATCATCATTGCTCTCAATGTCTGAATCTTCTTCAGAGAGCTCAAAATATTTATTGTTCAATGAAAGTTTAAATTCCTGTTTTTAATTTTTTTTTTTTTTGAATTCGTATCTGTAATTCGTTTGAGGGAGTTTAACTTTCTTTTACTTTTTACTTCGTGAAATTCATTGTCTTTAATTACAGTAATGATGGTGTGGATTTTAACTTTTCAGAGCATTTTGAAGAGGTTTCAGAAGCTAGGTTTTTAAGTAGAGTTTCAAATTTGTCATTAGCATCCTGTTGTGATTTTTCCATCTATTTTATTGTGAGTTCTAGGTTGTAGACAGTATTATTTAGAATTTGATTTTTATTTTTAAGGGGATTCATAATATCAGCTTGGGTTGTGTTTTCTATTTCGTTTGATAACATTTTAAGAGTTTGAAAACACTAGGTGGGCAGTCCAAACATGAACCATTTTCAACAGAATCAATAAAAAATTCTATGAAGAGGAGAATTTGATGAAAAGTGCCTAAGTTGTGATTAGAGAAAAAAATCTTTACAGGCTTCAGGAGTAATTATCGAGTCACCGAAAATGGCTCTTACCTCCTCTAGTTTCAGAGGTGTAGCGAATATTTATAGGTTTATTTCATCCAGTACAGCGAATTCTTATGAATTAAAATATAGTCCTAAGAATGCGCAAGGTTTCAATAGAGCTCACTAGCACACTAACCCACCAAAGGTAGTTAGCATATGAAAGTCCAAGAAAAAAAAAACAGTCCAATTTGTAGCAGGGGAAGTCACAAGAAGATACAAGAAAAAACTTGCATGAAAAAGTCTTTTTGAGGAAGGATCGATGGGAACAGATTGCAGTTGGTTCCCAACACGTGTAAATTGGCCGGGCTGGCTACCTTCGGTCTATGCTGGTCGATAGGGTCAGGATTACTGTCGGGGGTGAAGTTCCAGATAAGACCATCGGTAACGACATCACTCCGTGGAGTCAAGGGGAAGAAGGAAATTGGACTGGATATTTAGACGCACACCTGGACATGATTGCAGTGCACCAGTTGTGGAGAAGATGTTAGAATATGGAAATGTGACAAGTTTGAAGGATGTCGGTGCAGCCAGAGGGACGTCAGGACGCGTGGATCGATGTATCTGACGACAAGTGATGGCGAACACGGAAGCCTCTTCTGCTTCCCTACTGCAGCATGTTCAAGATATCCTGAATATTTCCATATCGCCCAGTATCATTTCCCATCGGCTGGTGTAGTGGCCTGCACTCATGGTGTCCATTAAGAAGACTGCCATCAACCCCACAGATCCTAACGTCTGCAATGGTGCCGGGCTCGAGAAATGTGGACGACAGAATGGCACAAGATTGTGTTCTCAGATGATTCTCGCTTCTGTTTCTCCAATGATAGTCGCCACGTACGTATCAGGCATCGACGTGAAGACAGGTGCAATCTGGCAGCAATTATAGAATGCCCCACAGCGCGATAACGTTGCATCATGGTTTGGAGTGCAAGTGAGTACGATTCCGGGTCACGTCTAGTTTGTATTCAGGACACTATGACGGCCAAACGAGACGTGGATGATGTATTGTAACCGGTGACACTCTCCTACCTTTAGGGGGAGCAATGCCTTTTATCAGCAGGATAATGCCCGTCCGCACAGTGCTCGCATCAGTCAATGTGCTTTTCAAGGTTTACAGATGCTTTCCTGGCCATTGTTCTCTCCTGATCTTTCACCAATTGAACACTTTCGGGATATGATTGGACGCCATTTGCAGACTTCGCCATTGCAGGGGTTAGAAGACGAACTGTGGCAAATGGTTGACAGGGAATTGAGAGCCATTCCTTTGGATGCCATGCGTACTCTCTTTGACATTGTACCTAGAAGTGTTGCTTTGTGTATCGCTGTCTACGGTGGTCCTACAACCTACTGAGCCAGTGCTGCTCTTGCTCAGTATTATGCATATCATTTCGAAATAAAGATCATTTATTGTTCGTTGCTGTCTTTCTCTGTTTGCCGAGTTTCATCCCTTTTTGGCCACTCCTTCTTGGTGTTGCATTTTCAATATCACGTATTATATATATATATATATATATATAAAATAAATAAATAAATATATATATATATATAAAATAAATAAATAAATATATATATATATAAAATAAATAAATAAATATATATATATATAAAATAAATAAATAAATATATATATATGAGGGATGCTCCGAAAGTAAGTAAATTTGTCATTTTTTGAAAGAGCACATGAAACACTAGAGGAAGCAAACAACCACCATATGTATCCACATACATTGCTGGTTCAACGACGGAAGTAGCGTCAGTGGAAAAGGAATAACGCATGCGCAGAGTGATAAAGAAAAGAGGTAGCAGCAGAACAGACATAGAGGTGTCCGAGATGTAATTTCAGTGAAGTAAGGCAGATTGTGGATGATGAAGATCGAAAAAGATGTCCCTCCACATCCACGAATGAAAGCAACACTGTGCTAGAATACAAGACTTGCTGTTAGCGGATAGGCGCATAGCGGTGTCAGACGGGGCATCCACACTGTGTATTAGTCCATGCAAAACAATACTGAGTTGAAGCAGGCTGTGAGACAATTCCTTGCAACGCAGGGCTCCGAGTTTTTCCAGAGTTGTTTCTTCAAACTGATTACACGTTACGACAAATGTCTCAATGTCAATTGCAATTATGTCGAAAAATAGTGCAAAGCGTATAGTTCATGGTAACGTGGTTTGTTTTTTATACAATAAATTTTCCTTGCGAAAAAAATGAATGAATAATATAATTTTAATGAATAATTTTCTATCCTAGTAAATCCATTTCTTGTAACTCGATCTTATATCGTTAGTTTTTATTTTATTTTTTTAAAATCTTTAAATAAACGTTATTTCATTTAGCTTTCAAATTTAAGCATCTCTCTACATAAAATTTACATGCCATCCAAATTAAACAGATTTCATATATTTAATCAGAGAAATAACTTTTTTATGTATATAATTTTAAAAATATAAATAATAATACATATACATTTGCTTGCATGACAAAGTTTAAAATCTCTGTAGTAAAAAAGCTTTTTAAAAATATTTTTTTTCAATTATTTCTGGACTCGGTTTTCGTTTTTACTTCTTACAAAGTACATATTTTATCTTAACAGGATTGAGATTATATACCTTTTTTTTTTTTTTTATGTTGTCAAGATGACGTTTTTTTATTGGTTTTATTAGACCAGGGGTCGCCAAACTTTTTTGATCATCGCCCCCTATATAATTTTTTGAAATCTCCATAGACTCCCACAAAGGTAATTTTCAGGTAATTAAAATAAAACTATATATTAGTCTAAATATTTAATAAATCAGAAACAGTAAGTAAAGTAGCAACAGATTTTTTACTTCTTAATGAGATGAGTGTGCCTGGTGTTTCTTGGCAAGGTTCGCTATATTGGGTTCGAAATTAGTCAATTTTAACCGTAAATCCCCTCGAAGCTCCACATTTAATTTATTTCTGTTTTTAGTTAAAATTGAATTAACGTAACTGAAACCGGCTTCAACCATATACGAACTTGGAAACGCCAGCATAAATGGCTGAGCCATTTCGTAAAGTTTCACATATTTTTGCGTTATATTTATATTAGTCCAAAATTTATGTATTGTCAAATTTTTAATAAGCGTTTTTGCTTCAAGATCGGACAATAGTTCAGCAAGCTCATCTTGTATGTTGATGTCGACGTTATCAATTTGCGCCGAAAATGGCGCAATAATCCAATCAGGGATGACGATGTTTTCCAAATCAACAAAGCGCAGTTTAAAATCGTCGCTTAATTTTTGAAGATGATTTGTATATATTTCCAAGTCTTCTTCTTTTATTTTTAATTGTTGCAGATTTGAAAAATACTTATAATCCTTACGTAGCAATGAAGATCTAAATAAATTTAATTTTACTTGGAAGCCTAACTGTATTGTCCGAGCTTGGATAATTATTACATCTTTTCCTTGCAGTTTTGTTTGAACGTCATTAAATTTTCCAAATAAGTCTGTTAAATAAAAAATATGGTTCTTATTGTTTTGGAGTTCATTGCTTAGAACAGGATTTATTTCGTTCAGAAATTCTGTCGTGGAGTCAAATAAATTGACGAGCGTTGCAAGCATACACCTCTAGACAACTATCTAACCTCGGTGTGCAGAAGTAATTGGTTAAATAACTCATTGTTTTCCTCACTAAGTTTGGCAAATAATCTTGATTTAAGAGGTTGAGCTTTAATTTGATTAATAGATTTAATACAAAACTGTAAAGCTTCATGTAACTCTGAACTCAGATATTTTGCTACTAAGTTGTGTCTATGCAACACACAATGAATAGTACGAATACCGGGCACTTTTTCTTTGAGACATGTAGCAAAACCTCGGTAACGCCCTACCATAGAAGGTGCGCCATCTGTGGCCACTGCTATTATATTTTCAAGCGGAATGTCATATTTATTTAAATATTCTTGTAAACATCTGAAAATTGTCACTCCCTTCCCATCGGTTTCAAGATATTTAGCAAATAAAAATTCATCAATGACTTCTCCTTTAATTTTACTGAAATATCTAACATACGCCATAAGAATAGCGGAAACGCCAAAAACAGATTCATCAAGTTGTATAGAGAACTTGCAATTTTTTAGCTCCGAAACTACTGTGTTTTCTATTTCTTCGGCCATTTCGTCAATACGCAGTTTTACAGAATTTTCATTTAATGGCAAAGTCTTTAAAACATTAGTAGAGTCTTTTTTCATTACATTCTCAATGACGTCTTTAATTACAGGTACTACAATTTCTTCTGCGATTGTGTGGGGTTTTCCCCTCTTTGCTATATTAAGCGAAATCTTGTACGAAGCAATTAATCCTCCTTCATTTTCAATTTCAGTAGACTGTTTCATAAAACTTTTTAGAGTTGGTCGACATGTGAATTTTTCTTTGAGTTTTTTGAAAAATTCTAATTCTTCATTTTTTTTTTTTATCTGAATGAAGCCTTTCAAGATGATCTTTCATTTTTGACGGTTTCATGTATTCATTTCCAAAAGTTTTTTCGCATATAAGACACATAGGAATAGTTTCATTTGTCGGTGAACAAATAAATCCAAATTTCAAGTAATCCAATGAATAATACCGACATTTCTTTTTAGATACTGATGCTGTCATTTTTAAATTAGGGTTCTGTAAATAAGTTAAAATTAAGTTGGTATATTATACTAATCCACATTATTAAAGCTTACCTTTTCACAAGTAACAATAATTAAAATTGATATCAAAACTAAAAGAATAGTTTTATAGAAACAATAACTAATTATCCAATGGTAGATATAATAGTAGTAATAATGACACTACAAGCATTTAATACTGTTCACAGTTCACAAAAATAGCTGAAAATGCATATATTTGCGTTTGTAGCATCCAGAGTAGAATTGGACAAGCGCACATATGCATCTGACTCATATGCAAGGCTCGTATGGTTTGCGATGGAGACAAAGGGCGAACGAACGACACGATGCGTAACTGCCGTATAAAAAAGAAAAGAACTAAAAGAACTAAAACCACAAACATAAGAAGAAAGAAAACGGAGTACTGAAGATTCCCTTCGCGCTTAATGCATAGAAAGCCAACGGCAGTGTCGTCGCTCGCCAAGTCAGCGCCAATGGCTCCTAATTGGTTGATGGGTTCGCCAGCAAGAGACACGGATATGCCTCAATCGCTCTTCTGGGTACATACTATGAGTCGTGCAAATTACAAACTGGTCACAAGGTCAAGTTGTGACGTCACGGTATACATACGAAAACACATAAGGAAAAAAGGGGTAGATTCTTTTCTGATTTATTATTTTATTTTCTATAAAGAATATAATATTAAGTCAATTATAAAAATATTTTAAATTTTTACGTACGCAGTTAGATATGTGTGATTTGCGTATTAAGAACTGTTTTTCCTTCGAATCCCAATAGACCCCCATTCGACCCCTTGGGTCAGATAGACCCCCTACTGTTGTTAAATAGACCCCTAGGGGTCTATATAGACCACTTTGGCGACCCCTGTATTAGACTGATCATAAGATGCAATGCTACTCCATTCTTTTCAAGCAAGTTTGCAATATGTTTCACATTGTTTTGTTTCACACAATTCTTTTTCAACTTTTCTCAGTTCAAAATTAATGGTTTCTTTATTTTTACTGGAAGTCGCTTTATCAGATGAAGTTTCTGTAACATCTTTAGCACTTTCAGAATTTGGTTTATACCAAGGCATAAACTCTACTTTTGTTCCCTTTTCTTGGGAATTTCTGTATCTGGTTTCAATGTAAATTCTTTAATTTGTTGCCTAAGCTTCTATTTTCTAAATTCATAAGAGTTTAGTTCATCCTAAGTTGTACATAATAAACTTTGTGTTATTATTAAAGAATCATTTTTAGTAATATTTTGTATGCGAACAGTCATCAAATTATCTTCAATGCTTTTAAATTTTTGCTCAGCCTGTTGATGCATAACCATGAGATAATCATAATCGTCATTTTTGAATGTTATATTGCAATTTGCTTGCTATTTCATCTTCATACTTTTGTTAAATCTTGCTGTTAGATGTTCAACTTTCCAACCTACCTTATCCCTTTTTCTTCCAAATCATAAATATCATTAATATGTAGATGCATCGCAAGAGGCTCTTGGAGCTCTTTTAAAACAAGAATATCCTGATGGTTCTCAACACTCCATTTCTTTTCATTCTAGATAGTTAAGGCCTTATGAAATGAACTATGTCATCACGGAACTAGAATACCTTACCATACTAGATGCACTGGACAAATGTTATCACTATTTACATGGGAACCATTTCACAATATATACAGAGATGCTGCTTTGGAACTTCAAGAGGAAATCGAGTTATTAAAACTTGAACAGGTTGATGTAACTCGTCGTGGAAATGCTGTTCTTGGTGAACTTGATGACAGAAGAAAACTTGTGGCGGATGAGTATAAATTACTTCTAAATAAATATGAAAATATGCTGAAAAAGTTTGGAAATAATAGGAAGGAGCTTTCAAATTACAATTGTCAGATCTAGATGTTATTGAGCATGACAAGTCGAAGTTATCAAGATGTTTACATTGCTAAGTTGGAAGATCAAATTGGGATTTTGGGACGCCTTAAATTTAGGAACGCTTGCTGACATTCCTCTAATCAGTCCTATGTAGCACCTTTTTTACGTAGCTTGTTTAGTTACCTTTTTTTTTTACGTAGCTTGTAACCTTAATTTTGAGTAAAGTCCAATTAAGAAGAGGAAATGCAAAGATAGATTTGATTCGTATAATCAAGGATAGAGAAAAAATGAAACAGAGAGAATGAAGAAAGGAACTAAAATAGGAATAGGCTAGGAAGAATTAAGTTGCCGGAGCTTGAGTTGCAAAAACTCAATATGCAACTTGAATTAGAAAAATTAAGAGTACGAGAGGCTGAAGTAATTTCAAATAACGAAGCGCGTGTAGGGTTTGCTGGAACAACACATGCTAATAGTACGATAATGCAACTTGTCCCAAAATAAGAAAAGAGTCAAGACATGCAATTATTTTTAAAATTATTCGAAAATAGTGCAAACCTTGCAAAAATATCTAAAGATGAATGGGTTATATTTTTGTTAGCATTTCTTCCCCTTGATATTAATAAACAAATTGCCAGAGAAGATACCGAAGAAATTAAAGAATATGATTTTATTAAGAACCTCTTAATTCAACGTTATAGACAAAATCCTAAAAGACTCAGACAAAAATTTTATTCGCATCAGATGAATAACGACTCAAAATGGCGTACTTACGCTCATGAACTAAATACTTATTTTTCGAAATATCTCAGAGAACTCGAAATTAATACTTTTGATGATTTAAAAAATTTAATAGTGGTAAACCAGATTAAATGTAGGGAAAAGAGGAATGTAAAGAGCATTTCATTGACCAGTGGGCCAATTTTGCTTCTCCTTATGACGTGGCCGAAAAATTAGGTAAGTATAAATGTGTTAGGTCTACTCTAAGAAAAAATAAACCCGTTATAAGATCTAAAATTTCAGTTGAACATCAACATAATAAAGTTAGCTATAAAGACTCAAATCGCCCATCACAAGAAAGTCAAAGCCAAAAATGGGTTGTATTGAGCTCGAAAGTCAGAAGCTTATACTCACTTCTGAATTGCCAACAGCCTTACGCCCATATCGTACTTCACCTCAGACTAGCAAAAAAAATGAGGCTCAGATAAAGAGACTTATAGAAACAAATATTATTAAACCGTCACATAGTCTCTATGCTGCTTCTGTAACATTAGTTATGAGGAAGGATGAAGGCAAAAAGAAACGAATGTGCATTAATAACAGAAAATTAAATCAAGTAACTAAAACAGACTCAGAACCCTTTCTAAGAATATATGCCTTATTAGATCAGTTAACAAAAGCTCAATATTTCTCTACATTAGATTTAACGTTAGGTTATTGGCACATCAAAATTAATAACAGTGATGCTGAAAAATTAGCTTTCACAACAAATTTTGGACTATATGAATGGTTGAGGCAACCTTTTGGTTGAAAAAATACCATTTCCAGAAAACTATTAGACAAATATTAAATACATATCAGATAAATTTTTCACTAAATTACTTTGATTATATTATAATATATTCAGTTAATTGGGAAGACCATGTCCAACATCTAAGAAAAATGTTTACTATTTATGAAAAAGAGAAGGTGAAGTTAAAAAAAAAAATCTTAATGTCAATTTTGGTAAGCCAAGAATTAAATTTTTAGGATATTAAGCTTCAAAAGGACAGTGTTCTCCAAGTAATGTTAACATCAAAGTCATTAATTCTATATATTCTTATTTCTTTTGTTCTATTTTACATTTTTATTTTTCACGTGTTTTGTAATCCAACAGTTTTGCTCAAATGCCAATTTCAATAAAATTGATTTTACTTCTTTTCGAGAGGATGTAGTTGGAACTTGTGCATCTCCAGCTGCATGCTTTTGAAGAGGGGAATATGTAATAGAATTCTTAAGTCTCTGATCTTATCATTTGTTTTTATTCCAATTTCTGAACAAAATATTATTATCTACTTTGATATCTTATTGATTGTGGAATATATCATACTTGTTCAAATGAATCGCTTGCTTTAACTGTTTTCGTAACTGATTTGAAAAATGTTATAGGAAAATATTATAATTCTACAGCACGACAGGATTTAGCATTAAATATGTATACATTATATATACAAATATAAATTATTTAGAATGTTTTACATAAGACTTTAGATATTAGGAAATTCAACATTTTTATGAAAAAAAAATAAAGGAAGAAAGCTCGCTTTCGGTATTTTCATATAAACATTCTAAAGTTAATGAAAAAGAACTTTTTAAACATTTTAATGTTTATGAAGAATGAGTTGAAAGTAAAAAAGATGAACAAGATCGCTTATAATGATTCATTACGGCGGTTTTTGGAAACAGTTCGGAAGAGATTTCAAGAGAATCACTATTTTCTCTCTTTCACACGAACATATTGAAAAAAAAAAAAAAAAAAACAGATTGTTCTTTTAACAACATTGTCTTGATCTAGATGTAATAAGAAGAACAACAGTTTTTTGTTCTTCCGATTACATCTAGATCTAGAACTCACTCTCTCTCTCTCTCTCGCAATAAAAAAATTCTTACAAATAAGTTAAATTATAGAATCATATAGCAATAAGAATCGGTTTCTGTTCGGTACCTTTTCATTTATAAAGCAATAAGTTTATCCCAAAGAAAATCCTTCAGATTCTGATATTTTCCGCCTCGTCTTTGAGGGATGTTTTTCGACCCCGTGGTGAGGAATACAGTTGGTGTTGAATGCGGTGGTACTTCGAACCTTCAATCCTTGGGTCTGATAATATTTCACTTAGATTCTTCCTTATTCAGAAATTTGATCAGCATCACATTACATTTGTGCAATAGAACTGTTGTTAACAATGGCCGTAACACTTCTGACTAGTCCATCCCTCTCCAAACTTGATTCTTGAAGACAAGAAATATCAATAGATTTAAAATGAAACAACTCATGTTATTCTACACATTGACCTTTGAGACTCGACTTTTGTTATTACATTTCTTATGTGACCTTCAGAGAAGAAACTCGTGATTCTGTTACTGGGGAGGGAGGGGGATTTTGTTTAGTTTAGTTTTTGTTAACTTCGCAATGGAAGCAACACGAGGACTATTGGTGATGGACCTCGTAATTTTGAACCTCAGTCAAGTGACGAGGACTACACCTAAGCTGACACACCCCTCTCCTAACTTCCACACCACGCCAACGGGAGGACTTTGAGCCCTGACAAATTTAACGTGCATCAGCCTCGGCTACACTGCGAGTCAATGGCGGCCAAGGCTCCAATCCACGAGTGAACAAAAACCGCCGTCAACGAATCCGAAACAATGACCACTAGGCTACCGCGGCCAAGGGAGGGAGGGGGGACATCGACTTTGTGTAATATATGTATAAAAATTTAAAATTTTTATTTTGACTTTATTGCATGCGTTCCGGTATTGATAAGGAAAAAACCAAATGCGAACTTAGCAAGTTCGTTAGTGGTCCCCTTTACATCTGGAAAAGGTCCTTATTAAAGACACCTGGACTCGTGAGAAAGGGCAAACAACAATTCCGTTTCTCATGAACTTTGACCTTATAGAGTCCAAATCTCCAAGCACATCCCACATTAAGTGCCTTGTTTAGCAGGTGTCAATTCCTGCCCCGTTGGAGTGCTCAGGACGAGTAACTATCAGCAATCCAACCAAAACCAAAGACTGTATTCCGTGGTTTTGGAAGAGGCGTGGTCATTTCTATTTTACCCGAAATTTCCAAAGAAGGGACAATCAGAGCTCTACAAAACGTTCGACTAGAATGTCGTGTATGAGGATATTGCTATACTTTTTTAGCGTGCGACGTGCACCCAAAATGTTACATTTGTTAATCTCAACTTAAGTATTTCAAATTAATTGTAATAAAAATAGTGCATAAAGATATCTAGGTATCATATACCTTATTGCAACCTAACACAACCAACAGCGAATCTCTGCAACAGTGCAAGAAGTTACAACGCCTTACTAACTAGCCAGGATGAGATGTCTCTTTCAGCTTGGTTGGTATGGGCGCACCAAAAAGTCACCAGTCACCTTTTCTTCGGACACACTGGACCAGGGTTCATAACAACTGCCGCCATCTAAAGTCACCCACAACTCTCTCCTACTCCATGGGGTTGAAAAATATCCCCCGATGTTTCGAAGAAAACCACCTACACTGAACGATAATATTTTGAAAGTAAAAATGTTTATTCCCAAATAACACATGATTGGCATTTGGCACATGCTCTTTTATAAGGGCTTGTTACGCTCCATATATTTCCGACATTACACTTACTTCAATGCAACCTTCTCCCCTTCATTTGAGAACAAATAAATTCCATATTTTTTATTGTACCTAAAATTTCAGTTTTTATTCCTTGTGCAGTGCAATCGGCTACTAATGCAAACCCTAAAAAATGTTAGCAGATTCTAATTTCCTTAGGTACATTATCATTTTCTGTGATCATGGTGTATTGAAAAACGAAAGTTGTTCAATTTTTGACAGATCTCGAGTTGTATCAACTTAAGCCTCATTTCGCCCAGGGAAATGAGATTTTTAAATTTCCATAACTATGGTTCCAAGCAAATTAATAATATCACTTTGAATAGCGTGCCTTATATAATTTATTTCACCATTTGAGTTCAAATAAGTCATTTTAGAACAGCATCATAAATAGATAATAAGAATACAATTGATACGAAATTCCCAAATTTGATTCATGGCTTTCTAAAAGTAAATTGCTCGATTCTAAAATAATTATAACTTTAGATAATTATTAATTAAAATGTATTGCAATTAGATGATGCAATACATTTCACTAGAAAGCAAATTTACTGTTGATTCTCTTTTTCCAAATATTAAATATCAATTGTATTTTCTTGAAACCAATTATTGCAAGATAAAGCCAAATTACAATGTTGCTGTTTCATGGTCAGTGGACGGTTTCATAGCCACTCTATAATGGAAGGCGCTGTTTGTACTGAATTTAGCAGAGATCATCCAGACACGAGAGCGTCTAGATGTGTACATTTTTCTGTAATTTAGTTTAGTTCATATTAACGTCGCACTAGAAGCAACACGAGGGCTATTGGCGACGGACCTCGCAATTTTGAACCACTGTCAAGTGACGAGGACGACACCTGAGCTGGTACCCCCCTTTCCTAACATCCACACCACACCAACGGGAGGACTTTGGGCCCCAAACAGATTTAACGTGCATCAACCCCGGCTACACGGCGGGTCTTTGTCAGCCAAGGATCGAACCCACGACTGAACGAAAACCGCCGGCCGCTAGTCCACGACCTTGACTACTAGGCTACCGCGGCCCCACGTTTTTCTGTAAATATTTGTGTAGATTAAATTAGTTGTAGATTAATTACGACTATTTGATTGCGATGGAAAATTAGTAAGCACACGACACACTGAACCACCAATGCGATTGGCGGAACCGAAATATGTTGCATCGGCCAACGGAACATAACGGATATTGAAATCAATGACCGTCGCAAAAAAACCAGGTAAGTGAATTTTTATGGAAATTGAATCATACCTGGATAGAAAAACGAAAACGTCTGAAGATCTTTCAAAATTGAAAAAGAAAACGTACAACAGTACGTTCTATGTTAACAAAACTGAAACCAATCATTGCAAAAAATGAAACCAAAATTGAAGGAACGATCAACAGCGAAAGCGAAACCGTTGATCAGTTTGAAGTATTTTTAGAACAAATAAGAGAGAAAGGGAAAGTGATTTGAACTCCTTAAACAGCGAAATTGAAAACCTATTAGCTATTGATACACTTTCTGAATTAAAGATATAATATTTTGGAAAACAAAAATTCCCTCCAAATGAATTCGAATTCTATCCAAGTTGATACAGTTTCGAGAAATATCCAATCGATTGATACTGATAATTCTGAATATATAAATATAAATTTACTAAAATTACATATCACTAAATATTCAGGAAATTGTTCAGGATGGTTAGATTTTTATAGTTTATTTGAAGCTCTATTCATAATAATGCCAAACTAAGCAAGATTGATAAATTTAATTATTTCAAATCATATTTGTGTGGCATTTCAAATCATATTGCACTTGCATGTATTAGCGGATTTGCCATTTCTGATGAGAATTACGATGGAGCTCTTGATTTATTGAAGGATAGATTCGGAAATAAAAATATAGATTGATTAATGCTTACTTGAGTGATTTATTAAATTTAACGCTTGTTAAAAATCCAAAAGTTGTAATGATTTTACGAAATTTGTATGCAAATGCAGAAACGAAGTCTCGAAAGTTTAGGAATGAAAGGAGAAACTTATTCAAATTTATAGACACCCATTTTATTGAAATTTATTCCTTCTGAATTTGTTTTGCAATTTAATCGCATTCAAAATGATTTTCGCATTCAAATGAAGAATTTGATTTAAATGCTCTTTTACAGTTTCTTAATTAAGAAATTCGAAGCCAAGAAAGATTATTTCAAATTCATAGGCATAAAGTATCGAATCATCAATTCCATCCCCCACAAGGATTAAAAAATAAAAACTATCATTTCATTAGACATAACATTAAACCACAGCCGAAAAAAAGAAACTCATTTTCAATGTCTGTACAGCAATCAGTGGCGTCAGAAAATGGAAAATATTTGTTTCGCAACAAAAATCATGAATCAGAATCTTGAGAAACTCTAAGGAGAAAGTTTTAGTAAAGTATTTTATAAACATCGCTCTAGAAGCAACATGAGGGTTATTGGCGACGGACCTCGTAATTTTGAACCTCGATCAAGTGACGAGGACGACACCTGAGCTGACACCCCCTATCCTAACTTCCACACCACGCCAACGGAGGGACTTTGGGCCCCGACAGATTTAACGTGCATCAGCCCTGGTTACACGGCGGGTCTTTAGCGGCCAAGGATCGAACACGCGACTGAACGAAAACCGCCAGCCACTAATTCGAAGCCAAGACCACTAGGCTACCGAGGTCACCGAGGGTCGTTCAAAAAGTCCTTCGAAAACCCAAGAGAGAGGACTCATAGCATCGAAAATGATTTGTTTTTGTAAGCACTATGATTCACTCTAAACAGCTTTCTAAGTCTCAGTTATATTCGTATTCTGGATCATGACGCTTTTCATACCTCACAAAATTCATCGTCATTATTTTTAGAGCAGGTTCACCGGAAGCTCTTGACGAGTTAGACTCGTCAAAGTCTACAATGGTACATGAAATTAATGACAACTCCATCTCGTCAAGGGATGTACAAGTATGTCAAGGGATTAGAGTTAAACTTGAATATTCCTTGAGCTATTGAAGGAAGCAACATGAAATAAAGAACTCGGGCATTTTTAAAATTTTTGATTATTTTTGAAAAATTTGAAAACGATTAATTTTTTGGCACAACTCTATTTTTAGTAATTCATATTTTTAATATCACCGATTTTAATAACTGATATTTTTAATATACAATTATATATATAATTATATGCAATAAATTTAAGAATTCTACACTTAAAACAATCCTAAAGAGCAAAAATCAATTAACATTCTAATCATATTAGGAACAAAATATAAATGAGTACAATAGGTAATCAAATATATTATTTGAAATCTCTATCAAAGGAAAAAAAAATTACTAAAGTTTTATTACCTGTAGCTGATAATCCAGTAATATTTTACTGAAATTTTTTTAATCAATTCAATGATCAAAGCAAAAATATTTTGTTATAAAATTCATTCAATAGGCTGCAAATGATAGCATTAGGTAGTACACACAGTAGGTCCCTACCTCTTTTCTACATCTAACAAAAAACATCTTCTTTGTTTAAAAACCTATTCATTTTTACCTCTATAATACAAATGTCCAAATAATTCGAGATAAAAACCAATGTTTTTATATGGTGGAAAAGTTTATCAAAAAAATTATTGAAATATTAGTTAAAACTGGTCACAAATGTCTAAATATTGCATTGTTAGGCAAGTAAGAACGATTCCCAAAGTTTCAGAGCTCTAGCTTGATGGGAAGTTGGTTAAATTAACGATCGAAAATTTGATGATACACACACACCAAGTGAAATACATAAAAACGTTTTAAAATATACACAAATAACACATTAAGTATTAAAAAAAATAGAGAATATATGTAATTACATACATTTAAAAACAACTTAAATACATTTCAATCAAAATTAACAATTTTTATACAAAATGAGAAACTTCTAATCATTATTGAAGAACACGATTTTTGAACTCTTTTGTGAAAGATCTTTTAATTTAAAAAAAAAAATTCATTCGAGCTTATTTCACGCCAATTTCTTTTTTCTTTTGTTATTTTCTAAAAGGATATTACATTAACAAAAAAAACTTTTTTTTAATCAGCTAAATTGGAAAAGAAATTTAAGCATACTATATATATATTTTTTATTTACAGAAAAATAAAATAGTCATGTCAAATGAATATATTATTTACAAAGTCAAGCACTTAGTAAAACTAATACAGCTTCAGACACTATTTCCAGCAAACATGAAAACAATAGAACACAAAATAATGCAATACTTACAAATTTTTACTTGAAAATATACTGAAATTGAACTTATCAAAATAATATTTACATCTTTCATACCAAAATTTGTTTGACTTAAATTATTATAAAGAAAAATATTTTTTTTCCCTATTCCTTCTCCCTTTTATGGAGAAATTTAATACTTATATCATTTTTTTTTTACTTTGAAGGAATTTTTCAGAAATGATCAAAAACAAATAATTCTATATTCACAGAGCCTGTTATTTTCCCTCTAACTTCCATATTTATTTTTATTTTGTATTCTATGCCACTAAATCTTTTACATAAAACATACCTGAGGATAATAAAGTCAACACAAATAATATGGCAACATGGTGGTTTCAGCATTAATTTCAAAGTTAAACAACACATGACTTTTAACACTTATGAAAAGAAAGTTAAAAATAATTCATAATGTATCACACAGGATGTGTCAAATATCTTTTAAAGAGGACAAGATTATCAATGTTTACATAGATTCCGAAGATAATCATTATTTAGATTTGGTTAAGGAATCATGAGAAATGTAATGCAGTGTTGATTCTGTTATGAAGGTGGTTCAAAAAGTACATGTAATTGAAAACAGATAGCATCATTATGGTAAATTGTTACCACCGGAAGTTACCATCTGTTAAATGGAGCCGAACCAAATTTGACATTGATTCATTAGTCAGTTTTTATTAGGTAATCATTTGCTGCCAAATAAAAATTTGATTGCTGCCGCATCGAGTTGTCGATGTCATACACGTATTGGATCGAATTGTCACCATCGGTGAGACCTAGATTTCTTATTATGCACCGGAAATCAAGCAAAAATCAAAAACGTTGGGATGTTTTTGGTGAATCGTTCCCAAAAAAGGCAAATATGATCTCATCGGCTAAGAAAGTTATGACGAAGAATTTTTGAGGAGCAAAAGGCATCATTATCCCGAATACGAGCTGCTTACTAAAAACTTACAATTTCTGATGCTATAAGCACCATCTCTTGGAATATCTCAGAACTTATTGAACGACCCATATAGGTTACAAAATGCCCTTCAATAACAAGTGATGAATTTTCTCAAATTGCTTATAACTCATACAAAAATCATGGCGTTTTTGGAAATCTATAGTTGCAGCTACTATGGCTGTAATACTTATAAGCGAACTTTTTTTTTTATTTCAAATGTTAATTACATTTTAATATCATGCTTATTCCGTTTTTATAACATATTTTTCTCTTTTTATTGGCTCACATGTCATGAAACAGAGGATTTGGGGGACATGGAGTCCAGAGTATATGAACCTAACTCCTTTCCCCCTTTATATTCAACTCATTTCAAATAGAAATAAAGTTATGTTCATAAAAAATAATAAAAGTTTTCTTTTTTCATTACTCACTTTGCTTAAGCGAAGTAAAACTTGGCAGAAATGGATTTATTGAAAAAAATAGAAAAGTGACTTTATAACTTTCACTGGTCAAATAACTTGCATAAGTACTCAGCAAAATATTAAATTTTGAAGTGAAAATCTTAAGTTAAAAACAAAATTCTTTTAAAAACTTTGGGCAAAGATAGTAAGTACTAATAGCCACATGTTTTTCATTTTTTTCAACTTTATTACAGACATCAAAATTTCAGCTTGAAGAGTAGCCATATTATCCTTAGGTACTTTAAATTAAAAGTAATTTATTTGAAATAACTAATCTTAAAAGTTTTACAAAGGAAAAGTCTTAATTACTCAGTAAATGCTAACTAATAAATAATGAACTTTTAATAAGAAACTATAAAAAAAAAAGTTTTGTTTTTTCTTTCAGTAAACTATTCAATTTATAAATTCCAAGGGGAAAAAACACTTTTTTTTTTAATTCACCCACCCAATCCACATCTTATACTCAATGAGTTTTACAATGAAAATGATACAGCATGTAATATATATATTCCCGTAACTGTTTTTTCTCCTCTGAAAAATATTCAAAGAATAAAAAAAGTTAAACAATTTAAAATTTCAATAACCCAAACTGATTTCATGTATCTATATTTTTTTTCTATACAGCAGAAAAATATATTTCAATTAAAAATTCCAGAGATACTTTGAGAAAAATAGGAACAAGTTTCACACATCTATCATACACAATTTATGAAAAAAGAATCTATATTACAGTAATATACATCTCCGAACTGAAAATTACTTTCTCATTCAACAACAAATTAATTTTGAAAATCAGAACAAAAATCTTAAGATCTAAAATTTGGCAAATTGAAAATATATTCCAAATGATTGAATTTTCAATTCAATTGACAGGTAACAGTTTTTTCTACAAATATTCATTTCTTAACAGAACAAAATGATTTTATAAAAAATAATTTTTATACTATTACTTTTATTTACATACTGGACAAAAATATACAAGACAAGCCATAGCTCATAAATACTATTAAACAACGATCACAGTTCATCAATGACATAGCAATCTCTTAGCTTAATTAAATCAAATTTATTTCATAATTATATTCATATATCATCAAATTCATTTCAAAAAATACAAAGAATAATAAATATACAACAAATATAAAAAAATCTTGTAAAATATAACATTTTATTTTTAAAAAGGCTTCACAGTTTTGAACAATTTTTATAATCATTCTTATAAGTAGAAGCAATCACAAAAATTACTATTAAGAAAAATATTATCCTCTTAATTCTTTTTTACTTCATATCAATATATTTAACAAGAGAAGCATAATCTGATAAAATAAACCTGCTTCCAATAACATTGTATAGAACTAAAAATATTTATAAACTTAAATCCAGTTATAAATAAAATAAGAGAAAAGCACAAATCAATATTTTAATATTTTGGCAATCACATACACTTTCATGCATGAAATGCTGTGCAAATAAATTTAATTTCTCATTATAAAATATATTTGAATGAAAGCTTTTGTCCATGTAACTAATAATTTTTGCAAAAATTATGATGGCAGAGTACTTATTTCCAGGGAGGGGGGATGATAAAAACTAAAAATAATAGTTTCAGTAAATTAGAAGAATTAAACGTCTTAGTAGAAAGTATTCCTTGTAGTACTATTTCGCAATATAAACTTGTCTTCCCTTATTCTGAAAATCCTACTTTTATATAATATTAAATTAATGATTTTTTTTTATGAAAAAAAATTTAATTATGACAAAATGTATAATTTAGCAAATAAAATTCAGAAAAAAATTAGTGAAACACATTCATAAAACCATTAAAGTCCTATTTATACAAAAAGTTTCCATCAATAAAATCATTTTCATCAGCAGGTATTATCATTGACTAATTAAAAAATAAATTCTATATGTTCTGATATTTTGCATCTTATGTTAAGTAAAAGATGACACATTTAACCACCTTGCAGGAGGTTATGCTTATTCCAGGAACATTTTATTGAGAAACACGTATATCGTGCCCTTTGAATCTAAAACTTGTATCCAGTTACTACTTATATTTATCTCCAAACCAAGTGATAAGGTCAATATTAAGTGATAAAGGTCATATTCTCTCATTAAATCTGATAAATGAAATCAAATACTTTTAACAATTAATAAGGCCTTTTATTATCATAAGAATGAAGCTTAAAAACTATGTCACACAATTCGTAAAGACGAAAAACAGTTCACATATTCAAGCATTTGCATTTTAAAATTTTTTTTTCAAATACTAAAAGCATTTAATTCTGTAATCAGTAATAATGTAATGTGACTAAAAAGGAAAAATAATCTCATTTTGGTATTAGCTATATGTTTTATTTTGTTTTAAAGAAAAACAAAGAGCAAAAAAAAAGTTAATAAATAGCTTCCATTTCTAAAGAAAAATACCATCATGGGAAAAATTATACAAATAGTGTTTTTATTAATATAGAATGGTTTTGTAAATATTAAATCATTTCAATAAAAATATTTTCAAAATATATTATAACTAAATTTTTTAATTTTAAGATGACTTTTTCCAATTTTCAAACTTAATAGGATTATTCAAGTCCTAGTTCAACTGCAACTAAATAATATAATACAAGTGGAATATCAGTCAGATATAATAAGCAACTGAATATTTGAAATTAAAGTCTAATATATTTCAGGAACTAATTTTATACTTTATTAAAAGTCACAAAATCGCTTGCAATCATATCACAATTTGACTAATTAGACTGAACAATTGCACAGTACGACAGGACCTAATGTAAAAAAATACTTCTATACATTGACTTGATGGTAAATTTTTTTTAATTATTGATAATTTCTAATTGATAGATTGAAACAAGATACAGTATGCTTCTCATTGACAATTATCCAATATAGACATACAAATTTAATTTTCAGCCGAAATTTTTTTTTCAAATAAACACTCTATTACTTATATTATTCTACATACAGACATTTTTTTTCTTATCTCAATTTTATATCAGTGAATGATACGCTGTTTACTATTTTTATGATTAAATCTGAATCCATTATTACAAAAACTGAAAATAGCACTTATTTGGAATTTTATCATTTCATTCAACTCCACAAGTAGATTTTTTCCTGTTTAGTTCTTCTAACATTTAACTCTTAATAATAATCATCACAATAATTAGAATTCTAATTTCAAAAATTCATAACAGATGTATCTCTTTTTTGTAATCAATGCAATGGTAAGGATTTTTATACCATTTTCTATAAACGTTAAGGGGTTGTCTGTAGCAAATGGAATGGTTCTGTATTTTTATTGCCATTTTTTATTTTAGATGATTAACAAAAATCTTGAATAGAAAATTTTAAAAATAATAATAATAAATAACAAGCAAACATTAATTCTTTATTTTATGTTAAATCAAAATCACAATTATTTGTTAATAGTAATGTTATGTATATTAAAAAGAATTCATTAGTAATTGAAACTTTATTTCACTGTCTGCAGATTCCATTAATATGACACCTTTATAACAAAAATTTCTAGATTCCTCCATTTGTTTAAAATTTCATTTTCATCAATCAAAATAAGAATTAGCTATTCGTTATATACAAGTTTCACTTCGATTACAACAGATTTCTCATTTCCAATAAATATTAAAATTGAAAACCACCTAAATTAAATTAAACTAAACTTTCTCCGAGAGAAATATATTGGGTTGGCAACTAAGTAATTGCGGATTTTTTTTAGAAAATCAAAGACAATTTTTTCATGGAACTAAATAACTTTATTCTGTAATGTATTGCCCTTTTTGATCAATGACCTTTTGCCATCTTTCAGGCTGCATCATAATCCCACGTTCATAAAACTTCTGGTTTTTATTAGCAAATAACTGAATCAGGTACGATTTGACATCATCATCATTATTGAAATTTTTACCATTCAAGGAGTTTTGTAAAGATCGAAATAAAAAGTAGTCATATGGTGCAAGATCAGGACTATATGGTGGATGTGGCAAATCATCCCAACCAAGCTCCAATAATTTTTGCCGAGTGACCAAAAATGTGTGTGGCCTTGCATTGTCATGATGGAATACAACACCTTTTCGATTTGTCAATTCGAGCCACTTTTTTTCAACTCCATTGTTTAATTTCATTAGTTGTTCAATGTAGACATCAGAATTGATCGTTCGGTTGGGTGGTAAGAGTTCAAAGTTGACAATTCCTTTGTAATCCCACCAAACTGATAACAAAACCTTCTTTTGATGAATATCAGCTTTTGATGTTGTTTGAGTGAGTTCACCTGGCCTGCTCCACGATCTTTTCCGCTTGATATTGTTGTAAACAACCCATTTTTCATCGCCAATTATCAGTCGTTTTAAAAATGGATCATTTTCATTACGTTTCTTTAGCAAATCGCAGCTGTTAATGCGTTGCATTAAATGCGTTTCTTTCAGTTCGTGAGGAACCCATATATCGAGTTTTGAACATAGCCAAGTTGTTTTAAGTGACTTTCAATGCATGTATGTGATACATGAAGCTTCTCTGCCATCTCACGTGTTGTACTGTGACGATCCGAATTGATTATTGCTTTGATTTGGGCGTCATCAACTTCAACTGGACGACCAGAGCGTTTTTCATCTTGGAGTGAAAAATCACCAGAACGAAATTTGGCAAACCAATTTTGACACTGCCGTTCTTTTAAGGCTTCGTCACCATAAGCATCACATAACTTTTTATGAGCTTGCGATGCGTTTTTCCCTTTGCGGAAATAAAAAAGCAAAATATGACGAAAATGTTCCTTTTGATTTTCCATTCTTCAACGAAGGCTAAGCGAAAACTATGCAACCGATCAAAAAACTTTTTTTACTGATTGACAGCTGAATTGCCAACTATCAAATAACAAAATGTGTTTTACATTTGTACTACGTCTGCAAACCTAAAAATTCAACTGAAGCCATCTATGAGTGAAATCCGCAATTACTTAGTTGCCAACCCAATACATAAAATATTTTCTCAATTGACATTTTTCTGGAAAAAAAGGGAAAGAATTCTATTATACTCTTTGCAACAGAAAAAAAGGTGGAATTATAATTAATAAATAATTTTTGACTTAAGCAATACTTTTATAAAACTCATTATTTCTAACAACCCCCTTCCCTCATTTATTCAATCTCCTTTGAAAGTATATACACATAAGAAAGATGAGAATCAGAAATAACTTCATTGAACAAACAATTCATTTTGTCAAGTATATATATATATGTACATAAAGTATTTTGTACTTTTACGGATGAGATACATACAATAGCCCAAGATAATATGCCATCAACAAACAGTTACAAAATATATCAATTGTCTTACTATAAAAAAAATACATAATGCATTATATAATATATACAACACTACTGTAACACATTAATTTTCTGAATTCTCAGAAAATAAATATATTACAAACATATTAGAGACACACACAGAATAAATTAAATTTGTAATAAAAACTGCACAACTCAAAAAAAAATTTAATCTTTTAAACTTTTTTTCACAATGGTTATTACACAAAAACTTTTATACATTAAATTCTATTGAATTTCAAAACTAAAAGCTTTCTACAAAACTGCTATCTTGAATTAAGATTTCAAGATATTTTTAATATTCAAATTCTAAATCAGTAATAAAAAATATTGAAGATTTTATAAGCTTATAATTTAATAGTTGAATCTAATTAGAAAAAGGTATATAATAATAAACAGCGCATTTGATTGATAAACTATTTTTAAAAGAGCAATATTTTATCAAAACTTTTTACATATTTTATTCATAAAAAATGAATTGAATATTGATTTTAATGAGAAAAAAAAAATCTTTTTTTCCCCTTTCTTCCCTTAAATGCTTTAGAATCAGTTAAAAACATGCTGGGTGCATTACAAAAGCAAAATCGTAATATTCAAAAGCACACTTTTACTTAAATATATATCCTACTAATCAATATTCAGAAATGTCATATCATTAGAAAATTAAAATTACTATTGAATGAAGAGTATTATTAATAGAAAAACTATAGTACCACAAATTTTGGTAGAAATATATTTCATGCAATAACTCAAGACAAAAATTTAAAGACATGAATAAAACATTGATATTATATAAATAAAATATTAATAAAAATTACAAGAACAAACTCTTTTCTTATAATAGCAATATCATTTATAGTATTAATAATCTTTACGTAACAATATGTCTTATGACAATTTTACTACATGCATTACTTATAAAAATAATCTTATATAATAAATCTAAATATGGCAGCTCATTTTTAATCTATTAACAGTTGAATTCAATAACTTAATAAATGCATCAGTAAATACTCAAGATATCAAACATACAATTTACAAGTCAAAATTCTTACTTAAAAAGCATGTTATTTTGGGCTGATGTATCTGTATTCATATGCTACACTTATAAAAAGAGATTTAAAAGAACATCTTATACATTTGAAGCCCTCCTCATTTTGGAAGCTTCACGCTCTTCTCCTATTATGTATGGCTGACATTTCATGTGAAAAACTGGACATTTAACTTCACTTCTTTCACCTGTTTAATATAATTATTTGTCATTTTTTTGTGAAATGAATAATAAGTGGGTAAACAAATATGATTCTTATAAATATCAAACAATACCTATTTTATTACCTCAAATATATTTTACTTTATTAATATGTTTCAAAATTTCATAAAAAATTACAGACACATAAGATTCAAAAATTTGTTTCATACATTTTGAGCAACATCTAAGTTTTTTATTCATAGCAAGAATAATCATATTTGAGTGAAAAGCAGTATGATTACAGTACTGAAATGTCAATACTAAATATCCTTTAAATTTATCAACCCTTTTCCTAATATGCACCCATGTAATTTCAAATAAAATTTTTGTGGCTGTGGTAGTCTAGTGGTCCAGTAATGGACTCGCAGGTGGCAGTTTTCATTCAGTCGTAGGTTCAAGCCTTAATGCCACTAAAGATCTGTCAGGCTGATGCATGTCAAATCTGTTGGGGCTCAAAATCCTCCCATTGGGGTGGGGGGGTGAGTTAGGAGAAGGGGGTGCCAACTCAAGTGCCATCTTCGTCACTTGATCAAGGTCCAAAATTATGAGGTCTGTTGCCAATAGCCCTCGTGTTACTTGCAGTGCAACGTTAATAAAACCAACCACCATCAAATGAAATTTTGGAAAATTAATGTCATTTCATTTACATGCTAGAGATAATTTAAAAGATGTTGAAATTTCTTTTAACAATTAACAAATAAGAATATCAAAATATAATACAAAAATTATTTTAACATTTAATGAGCTACTTTCAAAAAAATTAAAAAAAAAAAAAAAAAAAAACATTTGAATTGTATCAAAAGACAGATAAAACCTTAAAATCTTGTTTCTACAGTGATTGTTGATTTTCCAGTATTTGTTATAGTCTAATTACTTAGTAACATCAATTAAATTCTCTTTATTTATAGAATATAAAAATTTATCAAAAAATTTCAGCGAAATCCAATAGCGACATAGCTGTAATGCTACAGCTACATGTATTTCATTCCCTTCCAAGAATTGAGTTTCAAGCATATCTTATTTCTTTTACACTGTAATTTGTCTATCTGGAGTTTAAAAATTTTATTCCCTTTCTCACTCTTCTAGAAAAATTGGGAGATTGAGATATAAATTATCACCTATTCTTAACAGCCATATTTTTTTTAAAAAAAAATATTTAAAGTAATCTAGTATCATTGTCACTTACTTGTTTGTAAATTCCTCATACGAAAGTAGCCTTTCATATTTCCATATGTGGTAGAGAAACTGGTGCTACTGACCCATGAGAAATTGGCTCCAGGATACATGACTGGATATTCACCAACAACGCCAGGCCCATCAACTTGTTCCTCACTTCCATTGTCATCAGTTATGATCCAGTGTCTGGTTTCAAGCTGACAGGCCTCAGATTGAGGTGCATCAGGTGACATTGACATGCTATAAAATAATGTCTTACAATAATTAACATGTATGCAACATGATTTCAATCAACATTACTGACAGGTATATATATTAAGAGAAATTAAGAACAATTTTGAAAAGGTTTTAAAGAAGCTGTTAAGTTCACTAAAAAACATTTCAATTTTACAAAGGACAAAACATGCAAATCAGAAATACATAGTAACAGATGATAATGATAAAAAAAAAAAAAAAAAAAAAAAAAAAGTTTTTTAAAAAGGGGGGTGGGAGAAAATAAAAAAAAGCCTCTTGAATTTTAAAAATGACAAATTCATAAATTCAAAATAAAAGAAATTTGTAAGATAAAATTCAAGACTTAAATAACTATATAATTAGGTATTAACATCTTTGAAACAGCAAAAGGAATGCAACAAACAATTATACTAGTTGTTCCAAATAAGTAATACCTTGCATTTACTTTATGACTCAAAAATAAATTAGCTCCCAAAACAGGAATGCAAGAACACAATGACAAAAAAAAAACAGCTTAAATAATTTGATGATAATCAATCAGCACACTGAAATAACAGCAGTAGAAGCTCACATTTATTTCCCTATTAAGATTAATTTTCAGCTTGATCCAATTCCTTCACACTGGTATTCAATCTTTCCAAGTTCCATTACTATCTCAGGCTTTCATTACATCTACAAAACGTCCTTTCATGTCCACGTTCAACAATTTTTCCATGTCCAGTCTCAATGAGACATTTTCTCCCATATACGTCACAAAATGATTCTGGATAAGTCTTTGACATCAAATTTGCTCATCAAGATTGTCAACATTGCAGCCAAACTTTATACCTCAGCAATTCCTTATTGAAGGAACAGGTTCATCCCTGCAAAATGTGTTTTGCTGCAAATGACAGCACTCAGCAAAGAAATAATACTGCAATATTTAATTGCAAGATATAAGTAAACGAATGTCTCAAGAAGGAGGAGGCGAGGATCCAACTTTTTTTTATCCATTTATGTACATCGCATTTCAGTTCCATATTTATATTATTTAAATTTAAATATCATAATTATATTTTATTATATTGAATTTTATTATTTCACTTCATATAATTTAATATTTGGATTTAAATTAATATTTCTGTTGTACAAAAACCTTTCTCCAGAATCTATTATTGATACCTTAAAAATTAATTAAGCAACCCACATTAATTCAATGGGAACAGTCATAAATTAAAACGTCACTATATTTATACATATTATGTTTGCAATACTGGAAAATATGCTAAGCAAACAGAATAATAAACAACTAAATTCCATACAAAGTTAAAATTAAATCTTTTTTATAAATTGTTTAAACACTAAAAATAAAACCTTCACTTTTATTTATTGTTTGATCAGTGGTAACTGCAGTATCTCACATTGATAGTATATATTTTCTTAAATGAGTTCTTTTCCTAAAATATTTTTTAAAGTAAACCATCCTGAATAAAATATGTAATATTAACTTTTTATTTTAAAATACATAAAATAGTTATAAGAATATTTCATAGAATAATTAGCATAATCAGGCAGTAAATCAGTAAATTTTATATTTTAAAATTCCTAACACAAATAACAACAGAGAAATACAAACAGAAGGCCATTTTTTATTAACTGAAGACCATTTGGCAAGCATAAATATTGGCAAGGCACTTGATATGAGAATAGCTAATCTATAATTATGGAAATAACTTTATGAAGAAAACAAAAACTATTTCATGAAATAAAACATTTGGAAAATTCACAAAAATTGACAGAATGGATTTCAATGCATTAATACTTCATTATATTTTTTTAAAATTTATTTATTTTTAATTTTTCTATTATGTTTTCTTCCTGATGTTTCATAATTATATAATTACATAATTATTGATAAGAAATAAACAAGCTTTAGTACAAAATTATAAGCGGTACCAAAATATTCAAAAAGTACCAAATAAAATTTAAGCAAATAAGAATGTATTTGTACTGGTTTGTGTTCTAAAATTCAATACAATTAACCCTAAAATAATCATACTTATTCATAATAAGACAGCATATACCTTGTCATTAAAGGAATAATAGAACCGAAAAATCGTACAAAAATACATAATTCTCTAAAGCCGAATGATTTTTTTTTTTAAATAGAAAAAATAAACTTACGTAATCCTGTAAGTATGAAAAAATTTTGGAGGACGTATTTTACTAATTTCAGGAAGAAAGCATGTAGCAACAGAAACAGTTATGTAATTTGTAGTTTCCTCAGCTTCAGGATCATGAACAAACCTAAAATCAAATCCACTTTTTGTTTACATGACATATTTTTTCAAAAAATTTTAAAGTAATATTTAAAATGTTTTTCAGCAAAATATCATTATTCTCCTAAAATTCTTTAATACCATCAACTTTAAAAATTGAGATTATAAATAAAATATCTTCAGACAAAAAGTCTAACTTGGAACATTTCCAAATTTAATGTTGCGCAAAGAATTGTTTAACACATTCATGGACAGTTTTAAAATGTTCCTTCTTTGAATCACTTTTTAGCACTGACAAGTATCCTGATAGGACAGTTCAATTGTATTTTAATATCTTTAAACATAATATTGTGAATGCTCAAGCCATCGCTGATTAATTAAGGGAAATAATCAAAATAGTAGGACCTATGAACAGGATAAATATTTGTCTGCTAAAACTGTACTGTTCCCTGAATGTGTTAAATTCAAATATCAGCAGTTTATGTTTTATTCAAATATCAGCAGTTTATGTTTTATCCAAAACACCTGGGGATGTTTTTCATCCTGTGAAGAGGGAGAGAGTTGTCCAGCCTTGATGTTCTGGTGGCATTTCACACCTTGGACCAGTGGATTCGAAGAAAGAAGTTGACCAATCACTTTTTGCTGCACTTTTACCAACCAGACTAAAAGAGACATCTCTCTTTGGCTAATTATTAAGGTATTTTAACTTCTGAGATTATTATTGAAGAGAGCTGTTGCATACTCTCTCTCCAGTATCATCGTTGTATTGAGTTTTCTAGGAATAGTTTCTATTTGACATCAACTATCCCTTGAGTCAAGTTGAGTGGCAAGTCTCCTTGATATGTGTGCTGTAGTCAGAATATCACTTAATGTTATTTATGTGTACTTGTGTTAGACATACAGAGACAAGTATTTTGCATCAGGAACATATGCAACCAGTAGTTCCAGGCTGTGCTGCCATCTAGTGTTCAAATCTTCACTTCAGCAGGTTGGCTTTTTGGTTGCGTTAAATGATATGATACCTATAAAGAGCACTATTTACACTGGTTTATTATAAATTAAAATACTAATGACAATATTTACAAAATAAAGTGCTTGTTCCATTATCAAGCTTACTAAGTGTGGTCACTGCATACTCCTCCTTCATTATCATTGTCATAAGAAATAATCAGGGGAAAAAACATGATGGATGGAACAAGTTTGATGAAGGTTTCTATTTGCTGATGTATCAAATGATAAATCTGTTGCACGAGGAGTGATGCCTGAATCCAGTATAGGGTATAAATGCCAGTTTTACTCTATTGATGGAAATAGTAGAAGGTTTTCTATTAACAGTGACTTTAAAAAGTTTATTACCGCATTTTAACAACAAGAATGGTCTATCACAGGTGCTTGTAGTGGGCAACAAACTGAGTCTTGCTTTACAAATACATGTACACATGTTTTTAAGTCTTTGTGCTCAAATATAGCTTGTATTGCATGCAAAACAGTTGGTTCCAGCTTAATTTATTGCATGCAATGACAAAGATGTTCAACAAGATGGGCTGGATTGTTGTCAAAAAATTCTTCTGGTAATCAGAGGGTTTTTCCATACACCAATTCTGCCAAAGTGCAGCCTATATTTTCTTTAAAAGATGCTCAAAGACCAAGAAGAATAATGAGAAGAATTTCCCTCCCTTTTTCCATTGCTTGGCACACAATTGCTACGTTTAGTGGTCGGTGAAATTCCTCTATAAATCCGTTGTTTGAGGGTGATATGCAGTTGTGAGTATTCCTTTCACCCTGAGTAGTCTGAAAAAAGCCCTAAAAAGGAATGATTTGAATTGTTGCAATTGATCTGAGGGCACCAATTCTGTGGTAATAATAGAGGGATCACCAAATTGATCAATCCAATTTGTATAAAATGTGTCAGCTATTGTTATTGATTGGATAAGTGAGTACTTCTGTACATCTTGTGAAGTGATCAATGGTGGTTAAGCAATAAATGAATCCTTTGAAGTAAGTGAATTCCTAGTGGGGGTGAGCTAAATTATGCACCGTGTCAAAAAAAATTTCTATTATTTTTCAGATATGTAAGGACGTGCCGTATTAGTTATGAAATCACAGTTAAATTCCAATCAGAATTTGGGAGTTAAACTTCTTTCAAATTAAAGAATTTTGATAATTTTATAAGATTGCTAATTCGCTATCATTTGTTAAAGCTGATGCAATTTCACGAAAATCAATTGGACATAAAAGATGGAATTGTGATAAAGTACCAGCAATTATATTCTCAGTACCTCTAATGTACTGGACATGTGTTGTGAACTGAAAAATAAAATCAAATTGTCAATTTTGTCTCAGTGAGCATTTTTCAGGCTTAAAGCAAATGTTAAAGGTTTATGGTCTGTAAACACAATAAAACTAAGGCCTTTTAGAATAAATCTGAATTTTTAATGGTTGAATAGACTACTAATAGTCCCCTATCATAAGCACTATTTTTCATTTGAGTAGCAAAAGTTTCGCGAAAAGAAGGCTAAAGGATCGAGTCCTGTTGCAGTCTTTTGGTTCAGTATTCCACCTAATGCATAATCCGATGCATTTATCTGAAGTACAAGTTATGAATTTGGTGTTGGGTGAGCTAACACTGCAGCAGTTGCTAATGATTGCTTTGATTTTTCGAAAACTGCACTCATTTGATCACATCAAAGAATTTTTCTTGTAACTTCTTTTTGAACCTTTCAAAAATTTGCTAAGAAGTGCTTGAGGTGAGCTGCAAGTGGCAGGAATCTATGATAGAAGCTTAGCATTTCTAAAAATTGTCTCTTTTTTTTGTAACTTAATATTGCTTCTTTTTCTGGAAGCAGTTTCATGCCATCTTTAGTAATAAGATATCCTAAAAAGTTAATTTCAGGGATACCAAAGATGCATTTTGAAACATTAAATTTAAGACTGCATAATCACTTAGTTTAGTTAAGACTTTTGTAACATGTAATTTATGAGTTATCTCATTATCAGAAAAAACCAGAGTATCATCTAGATAAGTGTAACAACAATCTAGACCTCTTAAATCTCAATAAACCTTTGGAATGATTGAGCTACATTTTTAAGTCCAAAATTTAAAAATGGAAATTCAAATAAGTCAAATGGGATAATTATCACAGTCTTAGGTATATCGTTTTGATGAATTTGTATATGATGATATGCACGAGTATTATCTAATTTTGAAGGAATTGTTTCCCCACAGTGCAATTGTCCAAAATCTTAAATATAGGGGAATAGGATATGAATCAAAAATTGTAGCAGCATTTAATGCTCTGTAATCAACAACTGGACATATGCCAGTAGGCTTTTTGTTTACTACATGTAAAGATAATAACCATTTGCTTTAAGAAGGCCAACAAATGCCTTGTTCTATCATATATTCGAATTCTTTCTTTGTCTCTTTGAATACTGCAGGTCGAAGTCTTCTAGATTTTGCTTGAATTAGTTGTCCTATAGTTTCGATGAAATGAACGATGTCATGTTTGTTTGACCATGAATTGCAGGATTTGTCAGTTCCAGAAATTTTTTGAGAAGATCATGGCAAATAGAGAATTTGAAAAAAGTTTTGACGTTTATTTCATTAGTTTGTTCCAAACTGCCTGAACTGTTAAGATTTGTTAGTGTATCTAAAAGTTTACATTTTTTAAACTCAACTAATAATCCAAAATTTGTTAAAAATTCTGCATCTATTATTGAAATGGAAACATTGGCAATTATGAAATCCCATTTAAATTTTCTTCTAAAACCAAAACTTAAATCAATTAATTAAATACCATGAAATTTTTATTCTTTGTGTATTCTTACAGCAGAAAGTTCTAGCATATGACAGTTATTAATTCGTTTATCTTTAGGTAGTGGAGTACATGAAACATTGCTTTCAGTGTCAACTAAAAATTTCATATTAGGGTGCATGTCAAATACATGTAATTGATTAGAATTTTTAGCTGCTATTCTGCTTCCTGAAATGTGTTTCAGAATAACAGTAGAATTTAATTTTCAAAATTGAAGTTACAAGGAGGAACACATTTATGAGCATTTTTTATACCTGTCATGGTAAAAGCAATATGAAGAAGTCATATTATTTTTAGGAGTAAATAAGCGACTTTTACCCAGAGTACAATTACGTTTATAAGAAAAGTTTTGCTTGTGACGCTCACGGGTTTATTTGTCAATTTACATAGTCAATCCTTCTATTTGCATTATTAAAACTGAAAGACCCTCATTTGATTACACATTTTCATTTTGTGAGGTTACACAAGCTAGTAACTGTGAATCAGATGTGATTTCACAAATTTTATCAGCCAGCTGCACTAATTGTGCAAGGTTCCCGGTTGAAGCAGATAAAATCACTCGAACATTAACTGGCAACTGTTGTATCAAAATACTTTTTAAGAAATCTTCTGCCCTTTTATTTAGAGAGAGTTCTTGCATTTGTCTAATCAAGATACTAGGTTTTATTTTAATTCTGAAATGCAAATTAGAAAGTAATTTTTTAATTTGCTGAGTTTCAGAGTCTTGAAAATCCGAAACTAGTGTATTTTTTTGGGCTACAAATTTGTCTGTTACTAGGGGGCTGAGTACAATATCTGTGACATAGGCTAAATTCTCCAAATCAATATTTGCAATTAAGTAGAAGAACTTAATCTCATCTTTTGTTATTTGCACAAGCTCATATGCTTTTTCGTACTGTTAGATCCATGTTTGATTTCTATACTGGTGGAACTCATACCCTTATTTTATTTACAATTGAAACTCCCTCCAAGTCCATCATTTTAAACTCCAAAAAGAAAGAAACCACAAGATATTTAAGACAGATGTCTCCTTAAAACACAGCACAAAAAATGGTCAGGGGAGTAAAGGGTCCATGACACATGCAAAGACACTTAAAAGTCAGTCCAAAAGGGTAATAAATAAAATGAGTACCTAGGTAATAGTATCCTATTGAAAGTAGTTGCTTCTGTTGGGTTGGAGTATTTTTTTTTCTGTAGTCTGGATTATGGCCCATTAGGGTTCCTTATCTGGTTATACAATTGTGTTACTTTCACCACTTAGTTGAGGCATAGAAAAGATGAAAATTCAGAGAGGAGCTTCCAATTCAGAAGCATTTAAATAGCATTTGTGATGCTGCTTGCAAGAATTGAAAAAAAGGCCGTAAAAAGTTCAACAATTAAAGAAGTTGGAATAAATGAGTTTAAATGCACTCATCACTGCTCAAGTAGTGCAGAGGGATGTCTAGAGTTCCAGTTGTAGCAGTAGGAATAAAAGAATTGTCCAAGTATCATTATTGCTTTTAACAGCGTAAACACATTATCAAATTTCCGAAGGTCTTTAGTGCTCTACATATCAACAGTCCTTAATAAAAACTTGTTCAGGTCACCAGATTGATTGACTGGTGATTTTTGATCCCATGGTAGGGAAAGCAGCTACTAACCTTGGTTGACAACAGCGTTTTAAACTGGACCAGTGGGTTCAAAGAAAAGTTGACCAGTCGCTTGTTGCTGTGCTTTTACTCACCATACTAAAAGAGACATCACTCTTGGGCTAATTATTAAGGCGTTTTTAACTTCTAGTGTTGTTGTTGAAGAGAACTCCAGCAAAATATTACAAATCCATTGTCTCTGCAATTCTTTAGAGTTTTTTTTTAATTATCTTTGTTACAAGTATTTATAAAATACACTACACAAACTATCTTTTATAAATCATTAGTATGAGTTGTTATTATGGGTTTACATAAGTTGTGAATATATTGTGTATCTTTTTTCCACATTTCTTGTTTATACCTCCAGAATTGAAATTCATATACTTTTTCCAGTGTTCAGTACTTTGAATATATGTTGTTTTAAAACATTTGCTGTATAATCCAGGATTCTATTTCTGTATAAAATGTTTTCTTACCCCATGGAAATGGAGAGTGTTTAGTGACCTTGGGTGCCAGGGTTGTTTCAAACCCTGGACCAGTAGATCAGAAGAAAATTAACCAGTCGCTATTTGCTCTGCCTTTACCAACTAGACTAAATAAGATGCCTCCTTCAGGCTAGTTAAAAAGGCATTTTAACTTCTGACATTGCGGTTGAAGAGAATCATTGCAATTTATTTCAGGCTTGAATATGCTAATAATATTTTCCTTCATTTAAAAAGGAAAAATTATTTTAGTTAGCGAATCGAGTCTCTGAAGAAATTATGTTCATGAACATAAACATAACTGAACACATATTTTAAAATATATTAGAATACAAAATAGTGTACAGCATTGTAGTCACAAAAATACTTTTACTAACAACAAATTAAAATGTTAATTTTGTAATTAAATATCATAAGGAAAGCTAATCTCAGAAATGTTGTAAATTTAATTAGCAAACATAAATTTCCTTTGTAGAGTTGATACTGTATTATGAAAATAAACTCATTATATGAAAGTGATATCTTGCATTTATAGTCAAAAAATAGTTTACAAAATTTACCGAAATGGTTGATCCTGCATAATTGGAAAATCATCATTGTCTAAATGTTCAGCAAGAGTTGTGAGCCATTCTTTAAAAGATGTTCCTACAAAAATGTAACAGAATTTTTTAAAAAAAAATGACAAACTGTAAAAAAAAGTTTATAACTACAAAAAAAATATACAACATATTCAAATAAGGAAAAAATAAACAAAAGTAAAATTTGAATTTAAAGGGTTTACATGCACAGAAAATTTAGTTTTATTTACATCAAATACAGGACAAAAACTATGGATCCTTTTGACTCAATGCAAAAGCATTTCAGAAATCGATACTTTTTCTTTAAAAACTTACCAGATACAAAGGCATCAACATATCTTTGACCATTCGTTGGTTCACTTTGTATAGGATAAAATATGGTGTTTGGCTCATAGCCATCAGTATTTGTAATAGCTAAATACTGTGTAAGTCCAGAATGGAGACAAAGAGTTAAAGGAATGCAACCTCCTACTCCTTCCCGTTCCTGAAATAGTTTGAATTGATTCAATACAATAGAATGACATTCAAATAATATTTTCACTAATTATAATGAATTTATAAATTAATAAATATAGATTCATTTGTTCAAATTAATCCTCTTCTAGAGCTACACAATAGATTAATGATAACAAATGTTAATCATGATTATGTAACAAGGATGACACCTGAAGAGGTATTTCGATGTCCTAACTTCCACATCATATCAGATTTGGATAATGAGACCCATTAAATATAATGTATAGAAAATTTCACCATTTCACAAAAAAAAAAAAAAAAAAAAAACTTTGGTGAAAATGAGCCTTAGGCCTAAAACTCACATGGGTGATTTTTATTTTGATACAGATATTTTATTTTGAAACTAATTCATAAGTATTCTGATTTTCATATGTCTCTGAATTTTATATTAATGACAGTTCTAAAACACAAATATTTATCTAAATTAAACAAACAATAAACAAGTTTTCATTATAACTGAAAATGAATTTTATAAATTAAAAAAATAGAATACATTAAGTTGAATGTTCTCAACTGTGTGTGCATCAATCTTGGATTGTATTAAAGAAAAACAAATATTGAAACAATTTAATTTTAAGGAAAATTTCAATTTCCTTTCTTTTATAAATATATATTGCATTCAAGATCACAGAAAAATTATTCTAACGTAAATATACTCAATAAATTTTATTATTGAAATTTTTTTGATCATCTGCGTGAAATTATTTACATTAAAACACTATAATTAATATTTTATATTTTAATTAACAAATATATTCACGCATTTTTAAATATACGTGTATAACCAATAAACATTCATGCCCAACTAAAACACATGCATGTCTTAAATTGTTGCACTAACTATGGTTCAGATAATGATGTGACCATATATGACAATCTACATTTCTTTTCCCTCCAACTTCACCTTCTAAAGCTAATACAAGTATTAGAGTGCAGTGGTTCAATCAAAAATTAATTATTAATTAGAATACAAAATAAAGTATTGCATTTAATCATATTACATAACATGAATTAATTTCTGAAAATATATGTTTATTTCAAAATCAACTTCAAGCATTCTTATTTTTTGATAAATAATATATTGTTTACCCTAAATCCAACTAATATTGTGTCAAGATCAAGAAGGGATTCACTTCTATAATGGCCTGGTATACTCATACTGCCCATAAGCCTGAAAAAAAATTTTTTTTTTCATAGTTGAGTTTATGAATAAAATACTCTATCAACTTGTTAGCATAAACAACATTTATCTTACCCTGGAGAAGTCAATCTTTGACCATTATGGATACGATAGGAACATCTGAAATCGCTGGGAAATTTTCCAAGACCTATGATCTCTTCAACACGATTCAGTTCTTCTTCAGAAGCACCTTCTAAATTAAAGAAATTGAATATTAATATCAAAATAATAAAAAAATATGCAAAAGATAATGATAAAAAGAGTATTTGCGACAATATATTATTTATGATTTTAAAAACTTTACACCAAATATTACCAAAAACTTACTAAACAGTTAACTTATTCACACTCAATATAATTTAATAATCACTACTAATTAATATTAATTAATTCAATTGTTATTAATGAATTCATGCTTATTAAAAAAAAATAACTGAAAATTAATAACAGTTTTTAAACCATTTCTTATCAAGCAGTATCAATCAAAATATCAAAGAATAATACTGAATGCATAACTTTATTTTAGTGATAATTAACACAAAAAAAAAAAAAAAAAAAAATCAATATATAAATACTTGTACTAATGCTATAAGTTGCACATTTATAATCCATAAATCATCTAAATAAACATGTCATAAACAAAGTATCTCCTATTTGAAATTAGAGGGAAAAGATTAAATAATTTAGAAAATTTGCAATAAAGCTTATTTATATTCCAGTGTTTATTAATTTTAGCAATATTTTCATGCTTGATTTTGCAACAATTTTAAAAATGTGATAAACATTTAAATTTATCTAGTATTCATTATCAAAATCTAGAAGCTTCTACAAATACCTTGTACATAAGGGAAAAAGGTGCAAAAAAATAACTTTTATATTAATTGAAAGTAAATTCCTCCTCAACAAAAATTATACACATTCAACAAATTTATATACTTTGATGTACAAAGTATATGAAAGATATGAGATTAAAAAAACTTTTTTTATTCATAATATCTTTTAACAATATCTTGACATTTATTATTCTGAGGTATAGAGTACTTCATGATTGTAATATGGTCCAAATTTCTTTTTTAACTGCAATTATTGCATAAAATATAAAAAACTGTAAATAAAACTCTAAAACATAGTATATGTCTCTTATACAACCAATGTAGAGTAATAATTTTTTTAATCAAAAGTAATTTAAAGTGTAGTTATTGTCAGATCGAATCTATACATTTTTCATATATCCCTACTTCAATATATCAGAAATTAAATTGCTTTGAAACAGATTTGTTACCCATGTGTATTAAACAAAATACTTCTTTCCTTTATTTTAAAATAAAAAATTCACACAAATTAATTTTTCATTTATCCTTTAATTCCTGAGAATATATTTTGTAATACAACAATAATGTTCAGTCTAAAAGATTGATTCATAATGGTAAGATAAAACCAACTCCAAGAGTTAAATTTTTACTAAGTTTCAGTTTAATTACATTATCTTTTCATAAATACAACTAAACTTATCTTTAAAAAAATTCAATTCTATTTCAATATTTTCTGAATAAAAAAGGATGAATATTCCAAAAAAAATTTTAAATCTCTAAAAGTAAAAAAATCTCTGGAGTAAATAAAGATATAAGGTGTAAAAAATTTCATGTAATGCTTAAATTATCAAAATAGTATTTACCACGTAAGTACACAGAAGTAAAAATATATCATTGCAGCAGTCAATACATGTTTTGTGTACATTCAAGGCATACTAATTTTTGATATCTCATGCACTTATATCAGTTTCACATGTTTCCAAAGAATAATATCTTAAATAAGTTTTCAAGGAATCCAGTTTTTTCTAAGTTTCATAAAAATTCTTTGAATTATCTGCCTAATTTTTTCTGGCATATTGTTTAAAATGAACCTTCAATTCATCAATGGTTTAAATAAATTGCAACAGATTTTACCACAAATTATCTTCTGTCACTCTTATAGCCTCATGATATAACTGGTTAAAGAAAAACATTTATGGAGCAGATATCAAAAACTCCGTAAAATACACCACAGTCCAACATTCCATTTAGCTACCTCATAAAGATTTGCTTTGTTCAATTCATGCATATCACCTTTAGTTAGGTTATATGTTATTATGGTTTCTGGTTTTTCTTTATGAATTGTCAGTTAAACTAGAACTGTGTATGGACCATATTAAGAGAAAAATTTCTCAATTTTTGCACACATAAGATTAAAGAATCATTTTTTAAATGTCAAGAAGCTCTTGAACTGACCAATAATTCACCATTTTTCCAATTGCCTTTTGTGGGAGGTAAATATGAGCTTACTTTTTTAAGCAGAAGTCAAGATATCACTTAGTATAAGACAAGTAATGCAAATTCTCATTGTATCTCAAATAATCCCAAAACTGTTGTGGTATACCAGACAGCAAAACTAAAAATGACAGTTTTAAAATTTTGTTTCAGGAATGATCCTTAATATGTGACCTTGAAAATCATCAGTGGCACAAGAAAAATGAAATTCTCAGGCATTGAGAAATACAAGGTTCACTTATGATTTTAAGAGGTGGAAATGCATATGGATGGAGATTACAAAGACTGAGACCATGCAAGAGCAGTTAAAGAATAAACTTTTATGTGATTCCTTTCATTTCAGTTTGTGACCTATATTTTAGGAATACATCTCCCTAACAACTTTGATTTAAAAAAATTTGGATAAATTTCTTCAGAATCCATATAATATACTTGCCTTTGATAGTCTGATAAATGAGAGGACAATTAATTTTGAAATATGAAATAATTCTATCCCAGGTTTTCTTGATATGAGCATAACAATGTATATATGCTCCCATGTCTCTGAACCAATGAATAAAATGTTCTTCCCATGAGCGGCCATAAGGACGTCTAAAATTCAAATTTCAATTATTGAAAAAAATCAGGTGAATTTTATGCACAAAATATGTATCAAATACTAAGTAAGGAAAAACAATAGTGTATTACCAAAAGTGAACACATATATATATATATATATATATATATATATATATATATATATATAAATCCAATACTTCAAGTCAAATCAGTAAAAATTTATTTAAGATTCAAGACTTATCAGTAATTTTCTGGAAAATTTTCTCAAAGACCCTTTCAGTCATAAAAAATACATTGAGAATACCATTTTCCAGTTTTTTGTCAGATTAAATTCCATTATTAGGGATTGCAAAACATGTCATTTTTATTAACTTTCTTTTTACTTTTCACTTTCTCATTTATAAGTTTTAATAATATTAATATGAAGTAAATATGAGTATAGTTTTTAAACTTAAGCATGGATATTAACCTGATTTTATATCTGTGTTTCAGGAATTTGACTAGGCTAAAAATTTATCAAAATAATCATATGATGAAATTAAGGTAGTACACAATGTGGTAAAACAATAAAACAAATTACCAAAAAAAAAAATCTAGCAAACATTTTTCTATTAATTCTACATACATACACATTCAAATTTCAATTTTTTTCAATGATTTCTTTCATTATTAAGTATATGTGACAATAGAAAATTGATAAAGATCCAAAATTCAAAAACAAACAATTTAAATTCATATCAATAAAAAGTATGAAATACTTTTGCAATTTTAATATAAAATTATTTGGTACTTCTATGTTAAAGCAGTTTAAATGATTATTAAAATAGATTCGACAAAACAGTTAAAGTATTAATTGTTATGTTATACCTTACATGCTTATTTACCAAAAGTAATATGAATGAACAAAATAATTACACTCCTGGTTGCAATAGAATTAAATTTCAAACAGGGAAGAGACAATTTTATTAATAAGCTCAGCATTCAAATACAATTTAAAAAAAAAAAAAAAAATTGGTGTAATCCTAATTTAACAGGTCGCTAAGCTAGGGTTACCCAAAAAATTTTCCATGAATAGCTGGTACAGTAAAACAGAATTTTTTTAAAAATTTGTACTTAAAAGCATTGCTAGGATTACAACAGAAATATGTGCAAATATGAACTAATACCAAATAATTTAATAATTAAATCCATTCAAAAAATTTAAGAGGAAAAAAAATTTGCAATGCACAAACATCACACAAAAAACTTTTAAATTGAAAAAAAAAAATATTTAAATGTAATGATTAAACTTACTAACTGGAAAATTTTAACGTTAATAAAATAAATAAGAATGAGAACATTTAATTTTCCAAAAGTTCACTTAAAGCTTCACCTATGACTATGCTGAGAAAGTTCACCAGAATGAACCCTTGAATACATTATTTCTGCCAAAAGCACAGTTAAATGAAAGTACCAATTACCAATATTTCAAAACCTTCATTCTACAATTACATTAACAAATATATATTTATACTAGTTGCTATAAATAATATTTTTAAAGAAATAGTACACAAAAAAAAATTATGAAATAAGATATACATCAATTTCCTTATAAGTGTAGGGAATGTTTCTTTTCCTTGTTATGACCTTGAGACAAACAAGATAACCTTGTAATTATCTTAAATTCGGTGTAATTTATTCTTATTAAGAGGCTTTTTCTCTATTTTTGATTACATATAAATAAGGTGACATATAAACAAAATAATGCATCAAGCAATAGTTTTAAAAAATGCATTTTTTTGGTGCAATATATATATATATATATAATATTAAATTCATTATTGGAGGAAGTAAGCATTAAGGGTGCACAAACAAACTTTCTACTAACATAATGCTTTCTAACATACATAATGCTTATATCGACATAATGTGAAGGAGAGGACACTAGCTCAGGTGTCAATCTTGTTAACCTGATCTTTGTCCAACCAGGTTAAAAATTAGATCCATTGGCTGTGATTAGCAGACCTTAAATCGACCAGAAATAAGTAGCCAGAGAATGTTGAATATTTACTTTTTATAAAAGAATACACAGGAGCAATACAAATGTTTATTTTGTCAAACATTCTTGAAAATATCTATGCCTAATGAAATAGGCACCATATTAATTCCTAAATATTTCAATATGCATAATACTTTTATCTAGAAAGAATTTAATCAGACAAGTTAATCCATTGATTACCATCAAATTGAAAAATCCATAATACTTCAAACTCAAAATAATTTTAAAATTAAAAGAATTGAAAATCTGAGAAGAAAAAATATTTATAACACTTCTATATAGTTACAGATGTGAATTGAAAATATTAATACATTTTGTCAGTAGGAATTGGTACCTCATTAGCCAAAAAATACTATGCATAGTATTATTTTATATATTTTTCAATGCATGAAATAAAAACATACTTCTTTTTAGATATGGTAAATACATTGCTTTATTAAAAAATCTCATTTCTGTAAAATGCAAAAATTATTCTTGATTTCAGCAAGACACTAAATAATGCATGTTTGTAAATGAAATTAAATGAAGTTACAAATATATTTTAGCAAATTTTCTAAATTTAGTTACAAATATATTTTAGAAAAAATTAAAATTATTTTAACTTATTGGATTATGGAATTTTAAATCATTTCAGAGTTTATCCAGATTTTATTTGAATACACATATTGGATTATAATTTGTATTGTATACTTACGAAGATTGTAACCAATATTTTCGACATAATTTTTGCCAATGCTTTTCCTCTTTACTTAAATCATACAATCTTTTACTTAAAAACTTGCAACTGAAAGAAAAATGAGAATAAAAAAAAAAGATTCAAATATGAAAATACTGAAACTAATAAATGTTTAGATACTTTAAATCAGCTTTTCACTTAATCTTTATTGGAATCTATATTTTACTGTGATCTTTCAAATGTGATGCTTACATGACCTTTCTAAAGAGTGGCGTCATTTATATGATAAATCTAGATATTGAACAGTTTTTTTTAATTTAATTTTTATTTTTATCAGAGAAACAAAAAGTGTCCATTTAGATAGCAATTTTAAGATTATGATATTACTTGATTTATAAGAAAACTTGAATTACATGAAAAAACCAGTACTGATGAAATGGAAAGGAAAAAAAAAGAGTATTGATGAAACAAAAAAAAACTAGACGCAACACACTAGATAAAAAAAAAATTTATATTCAAAACACTATTGCAAAAAAAGGAAGAAGATATAACACATTGTATTAATTCTAATAAGCTTCATTTTTTTTTTCTTCTTCTTTTTCTAACTGCATTGCAAATAAAGTATTGTTCATCATTTATGTTTTGTTTTCATTGTTAGTTGTAACATGGATGTTTAAAAGAGTACAATTTAAACTGTGTCTACCTAATATGTATAAAAAAAGTAACTTTTACTTATTTCATATGTAAAATTTAAAAAAATAAATTCATTTCCTAGTCCACCCCCCTTCTTGATCCTAGATGTCACATTTTTTTTCTTGTCCTGTATGAAAAAAAAATAGGGAAACATTGTCCTACTTAATGCATTAAGATAATACTGGCATGCAAACCAGAAAAATAGACATATGACCTCAAAAGAAACAAAAATAGATTAATTGAACTTCTTTCAACGAATGTACTCACTGGACACTCTCTGAGGTGTTTTAGATTACTTTTATGTCACCTATTGCAGATATATGGCCAAAGCAGACCATCACAGTTTATTTTGATGTTATTTCATATGAGAACAGGGTTTCTTTGAAAGTTTTTTATCACTTCTTCTTCACAATCAAGCAAGGTCTGATTTCAATATCATCAATATATTAAAAAGTAATTTTTCTTCTCTTAGAAGAGACTATTTTATTTCTAATGAGTTTAATATTCTGGAAGATGCAGCTTGGAGAAAAGATACGTAAAATGTCTGTAAAGTGGAATATTTGAATTTGAAGGCGAGGCTGAATCGATGACTATAAATGGTGGACTAGGTGGAAATTCATAGAGCATGATGGACAAAGGATCTCTTACAACAAATTCTGCATAAATACAAAAATTAATGGGTTTTAAAATGTTTAAATTAACCGAAATCAGGTGTTTTAGACAGAGATAATGAAGAACCTTTAAAATACCAAACTTTAATAAATTATTATAAGGTGCAGAATTTATTGTTTTACTATATAAATAGAACTAAATATTGCAGCCTCTATATTTTTAAAATCTATTTCCAGCTACACATAATAGAATAACCATTGTTTTCACTAATGTAAAAAAAATGTATGATGTAAACTGTAATCTATAAATCTTTTTACAGATTAAAGATAACAATTGAGAACAAATTCAATTTATTTTTTCTGTAACTTCTCACTTTTTTAACACTAACCAAGAGGGTAAAAAATTAAGATTTCATTTAGATAAGACCATAATCATAGTATTTTTCATGAGTTCAACATCCTTTCTAAAGGAAAAATACACTGACATGACAAATGATAATTTCATTTAGTTAAAGGAAAAGGGAATGACTGGAGAACATAATGAGCTGTTAAACATTTCCATTTTTTTTGTGTTAATATCTTTTGTGTTCCTTGGAATAAATGTAAATGCAACCATCAATATATTTCACTGTTAAAATGTTACTTTGAAATTATGACCAAATATAGTTAATAAGAATAAAAAATAATCTTCAATAATTGCTATTTTCAGAAAGGAGTTTTAAGTTGATAAATCAGTAAAAAAAATATAATTTAAAAGAAAGACTCGCATTTAAGTATTATAAATGGTACATCTATCCACATTTCAAAAATTTATAAAACAAGTAGCTAAGTAAATAGTACAAGCAACTCTATTACACGGAGAAAAAATACTTTTTTTTATAGATCTGCATTAAGAAACCTACAGTTAACACTGCAGTAATTAAATTCAAATACTATACTATATTTGCTATATTTATATAATACTAAATTTAAATTATTTCTCTTTTATGTTTCAGGTATGAATAACATGTTCAATACCTGATAGAGAAATCTAAATTTAATTAATTATGAAACTGAAATTATACTATAAATATTCTCATCACTTAATTCAACATACAGAATAACATTTTATTCCATTCTGATAAAAAATAAGTAAACTTCAAGATGGGTTTTTAGAGTTAAAACTAAGTAATCAATTTGGATAAGGAATAAAAACTTAAAAGGTGAAGTAATGTTCAATTCAACATGAAAAATACAATACGCGACTTATAGATATATATGAAGAAAACATGAGTTGATTGTGTGATAGTCAAGAAATATTAAATCACAGTTATAAAATTTTTCATAATAGAGAATTATAGTTTAGCTATTGTACGTCCTATTCTTTTATTTACAGATATTGAAAACAGATGTTTATTGAAAGCATATAGTTTAAAACACTAATTAGAATTTCCACAATAATGTAAACACAATTTTTTGGATAACATTATTACTTCAAAATCCATTTGATGTTAAACACTTAAGAAACATGGATAATTTATAAACTCTTAAAAAAAATTACCAAATTCTAGAAAATTAGACAACATATTTAAGTATTTATAAAGCCCTTGCTTAATGTCTTGTAACAGTTGAAAAATGTATATTTGTATACAAGTTCAATGTGAAAAATGTAAAAATTTTTATTACATAGTGTTTCTGACAAAACTTTTAAATTGATTCTAACATATTTGCTCAATTATCTTACTTCCATAAATCAGAATAATCAAGATGAGAAAATATAAGAGTTATTATTTCAGCAGGCAAATCACATAAATTTGGTCTAACTGCCATTTTAATCAAATATCAGTAAACTATATATAAAGCCATGTCTCTCAGCCGTCTGCATTGAGCAAAACCACGCAAAATAGTAAGAAAGTTTTTCTTTTCCAGAATTAGTACGGAAGTTACAGTTAGGAAAATTAGAATTTAAATTAGTTAAATCTCCTGAAATTTACTAGGAAGAGAGAAAAAAAAAAGAGGATAACTTAAAATTTTTCACTATAAGAAGATTTTATTTTTGAAAAAAATGAATTATAATTTAAATTTCAATAAAAATTGAAAACCACAATATTAAATGTTGGTGAACTTCCTCAAAAAAGCGATGAGTCATCTTCACGCATGATATTTATAATCACAAATTAAATGTATTCTTATTAACTTTTTCTGTTGACCAAATACTTGAAAACTATTTTCTAACTACCTGTTAATTCTGTTTTGTACCGGAAGCAACTGTTGCGCATTTCAATCCTTTTAAAGTGACATGTTTACATTTTTTATTTTTATACAATATGGCATCAAAGATACAACTGTCGCCATTTTGTTTGCTGTTAGTCCTTGTTTCTGTGAAGTGTAAAGTGTATTTGTTTGTGTAATCTTCGTTGTGACGTAGGTATGTAAGAAAAACTAATAAGAATATTGTCAATTCTGTAGTACATATTAGTTAAACATAGTTCCTAACAATCAGGAAGTCACCTTGTTGATGAAATCTACTTGTTAGCAGTACACGGAAATTTAATCTTCATATGTAACCTTTCACGTAACACACATATTCACTCCGTACTAATTAGGGAATACATAGTATAGGAGCTGTATCACTGAAAATCGTTTTCAATTTTGCCTGTCGTTATGTTAAATCTCGTAAATTTTGAAAGTACTTCAAAATAACTTTACAAAAAAAAGTTTTAAAATATTTTCTTGCTTGACATATGGAGAGCATGATATAGTTTTTTGAATATTAATAATTTAGATGTAAGCACGTGATAAAATATTACTAACGTTTTAATATTAATAAATACTTTTAAGCATATGTTGGGAAATTGTGAAATAATTTTTTTCATCTAATTCATTTAATTAAATGTATATAATTTTGATTTAAATATTTGCGTGATTTAAATGGATATTGCCGTTGTATGTAACGTACCAGATTTTGATGTACATTTAAAAATGTGCTCATATTTATATTGATGAATAACATGATGGTGTAAATGTTTATGAGATCTTAAGAAATTCTAGAGTCATATATATATATATTAGTTTGAATTGTGTATAAAGACTAAGGTATTTTTTCAATTTTTTGTATTGCTTGTGTGTTTGGTTTGAAATTTAATATCCCATATGGTTAAGAGATTTTTTTTTTGCTCATTGTAAAATGATTAAAATAGTTGGTGTTAATATAGCTATGTTGCTCTATGACAACCATAAAAATAAGACATTTTTGTATGTGTTAAAATATGTAAAGGAATTGAACTTATATCTAAGGTATATTATGAGGATATAAGTGTCATAAAAGTTGGTCTTTTATGGAGTAAGGATTTCCAAAGTTTGCTTCAATTGTTGAGTAATATGAATTTTAAGGTTAAAATCAGGTTATATAAATCGTGTTTAAAATTGCATCCTTGGTTGTGTGACCCTGAGTGTATTTGAAGTATTTTTAAAAATCAACAGCTGGTAATATCCAAGTTTTATTTTCTCACATTAACATTTTAAATTACTCATATAATTATTTATGTGTATAATTTCTTGTGTGTTATTAAATTTTTCGTATCATTTTTAAACGCTTTTATTTATTTTCTTATGTGCATTTTTTTTTTCATTATTAATCATGCCTTTATGTAATGAATATATATTAAAAGATATTTTTAAATATTTTTTTTGAAATAATCAAAAAAATAACCTTAATCAATTTTTAGGGAATTTTTATATTCTTACTTTTGAGGAAAATCAGTTTCTGTTTCAGATATATTAAGACCTTAATATCTGTTTAAACCATAATCTATTATAATTTCTATCTATAAATTCGACTTCTACCATGCCATTTAATGCTTTTTTTTATTTCATAAAGATTACTTTTAAATGCCTTTTACCTGTAGAAATGAACGGTTGAAATGCTGTTCAGCGTAACCACCCTTGTCGACAGGAACTATTTGGTGATATTTTGCCAAATGTGGCTTCCCTGTTTTCATTGTGGTGGCTTTAAGGGTGGCAACCCTTTCGAATTGGCCATATGAATTCGGATTCCAGTTCACTAGCTATTTTTTATATATATACTTCTCTCTGACCATGTTCTGCCAAAAAATCACTAAATTTGGTGATTTTTCAAATCTCGCCAAGTGATTACGCTAAACTGCATTTTCACCGAAATGAACATTCATGCTATTATTTTTATTGAATGTATTCATTTGCGGAACAGCTTCAGTATCACCCACCTGCCAAATTTGACACCATTTTGAAAAAGGATTACCATCAAAATTTCCAACGAAATTCCATGTTCATGAAAGGGCGGCCATCTTCTTTTCACCAGAAATTGTGGGTATGAGGGGGGAAATGACTTATCCACAATTTTAAGAGGAATGAAAAAGGACGAGATAAGTTTATGGGGGTTGAACCCCCTCCCAAAATGACAAAAAGTAAATTTGTGAAACCATTAAGATGTACAATAATATTTAAGGCACAGTTTTCAGAGTAAGGGGACGAGAACCCTTTTTCACATGTTACTCCACCGTATGCAGTAAAAATATTTACATAAAAGCTCTTACAATGGTTGATTATAAATTTATATACATTTTTTAAGGGTACCAGAACATGAGGGTGAAATTAAAAGTGCTAAATTTAAAATTCTTTCTTTTTGTGGCATTTATGTTTTAAAAATTATTCCTACAGCTTAGGAATTTTGCGAGTCCAATAACGATATTTAAATCATTTGATTGAACCACCAAAGTATTTTTTTTTTTTTTTTTGTCAAAAAGTTTTTCTTTCTCTTTGAGTTGAATATGGATTTGATTTTTAGATATAATTGTATTAAGGTGCCATTTTTTAAAAAATGTTTCATATGTTTAGAAAATATTTTACTCATCTAACAAATAATGCACAAAATATAATGAATCTAATTTTTAAATGATAGTACTGTTTATATACTTCGAAACAATTATAGAACTTTGTAGTTTTGGAAATTTATTTATTTATTTTTTTTTTCCAAAAAAACCCTCATTTCTTAAAACTTTAGTATTGCTTAGAGTACCATCCCCAATGGTATGTGGTGCGAGTGCCACAAAATATATTTTTTTACCAAAATTGGTGATATGTTTTGTGGAAAAATTTATGTGGGCATTACTAAAGGCTAACCGCATTGGCTCTAAATTACGAACAATTAATTCTTAATTCTTTCATTTATTACTTACAAAATATAAAATGATACTCATTGTTAGCAAAAAAAAAAAATTTGACCATCTTGAATTTTTTTTCTTTTTAAATAAATTTTTCCATTTTGGCAATACCATGCATTTTTGGCACAGATTTGTATATGTGGTGGCTAAAATGGGTGGGATGTATAAAAAATGCATAATCCTTAATATAAATTTGAATCTTTGTATGTTATGCAAATCCACAACTTTGATCATATTGCTCCAAAGTTTTTGGATGCTTTATTGATTGCAAGATTCTTGTGCATGCGGCATCACGACGTCGTAGACTTTGTTGCTTTTTTCTATCTTGTCTTCATTCATATTTAATGGTGTGTTATTTGTAATGGAATATAATTGTTTAGAAATGTTATTTTTATGCATTCATTCTTTGTTGTAGAATTATGATTCTGCCTCCAGTGAATCGTTTGATAAAACTGTTTAGTACACACCATCAATGTAGTTTTGAAAGTTCCCAATTTGGAGGTTTTTTGAAATAGCACTGATCGCATAACTGCACAGTGCAGTATATTAAAGAATATCAATATTATTAACCTATTTTGCTTGTGGATCGTTTACAATTTTCACGATTGTTATTTTCATTACTTTAAATTCACTCACTTCCACTAGAAATAAAAATAGATGCAAGACCTGTTATTGCTTTTACATCACTCTCTGGAATATCAAACAATATTCACAATATAACAACTTTCTTTTCCCTTAAAAAAGTCCCTCTGATGCTGTTGAAAATAAATTTAACAAAATACACAACTAAAATCAAAATTACATACAATAATTTACTAAAAGAAAATTTTCAGAAATTTAAATAAAATGCACTTAATATTTATAATGAAACATAACTCTTGCTTTAAAATGGCATATTGGAACTATGGAAAGCTAAGTGAAAGAATACAAAAAAGGTTTGACAAACCTGTTTTGCTCTTGGATCAGAGAAATGCTTTAAGGACTTCAGATTTTCTCAAATTTCCCACAAATATTCCAAATCCTCTAATTTGTAGGTTTTATCAAATATATGAAGTAAACCTCTTTCTTAAAAGATTACCTTTCTTTTAGCAATGCCATTCATAATAGAAAACATGCAAAAAATATCCCAAAAAAAGTAGACATCAAAATTAGTTGTCCAGATCATTATATTAACCAGCAAAAGTTTCAAAATCTACTCCAAACGTAGGTATTAAAAAAAAAACTTGCAGAATTCAAACATGCGCTGTTGCCCCAAACCAATGACTAGCACTCAATATGATATTGATAATCCTTCTATTCAAAACATCTTCTCTACTTATTCCTCAAATCTCAAATTAAAATGCCTTCAAAATATAAAATTCTTTTGCAATACAGCTTACATTATATATGGTTTTTTGACTTTCTTCTGTATGCTAAGCAATGTATTGTGGGTAAAACATTGGCACTCTAACAATTGGATCGGAGTATGAATCAGCATCTTATTTTATACCTGCTTTTTTTACCTTTTTTTTTTAATGCTGATTTTCATTTCTTAAATCTTAAAAAAAGAAGAAAGAGTTTTTTTTTTCGTAATGCTGGAGTTATTTTTTCATGTCTGGAATGATAGCATTCCAAAATTACATTTCTCACTCTATTTAGATAGTCGGTTTGGGTAAGTTTTTGAAAATAGCATTATAATGTCAATTTTAGATTTTTCAAAACACAAATTTTATAACTGTTTTGTACAGAAATCTATCTATCCAAACAACACATTCATTTGGTATTGTAATAACATACTCAAAAAATTAAAAATTGGTAATCATTAAGTTTTATTTATTTTTTTTTTTTTTTTTTTTTTTTTTGCTAATTCACCCTTGCTAAGAATAGTTTACCTGTATTTTTTCTCATTTCGTGACTCAGAAATGTAAATTTTTCCTAATTTTTTTTCAAGCCTGCTCCCCTTTTTATTGCATTCATATATGTTAGTAAACTTTGTGAACTTCAGTAATATCGTCTAATAACCTCTTTTCTTTTTTTTTTCTCCCCCTCAATAAAAAAAAGTCGTTGAAAATTAAGAGGGAAAAAAAAGAAGTTATATTTAGATTATCTTAAATAAAAATGGAACATGAAATGGAGAAAATCATTTATAAATATTGCTCTCGTAAAGAATCACTATGCTAAAAATTACGCATAAAATTAAAAAGGCATTTAACGATGCAGAGTATGTTTCTCTTTTGGAATACATGTAATACCTCATTAATTTCATCAATATCATGTCTTGAATGTTGGTAGGTGTAATTCAGTAATCAGAATGGTTAATGGTCATAGACCAAATCCACTTATTAAATTAGGAAAATGTTATTTTTACAACTTTCTTTAAATTTTTGCTCTAAAAATCTGTGTGAATTGATAGTAAACATTATTTTTCCAATTTCACAGTGCAATCCTCCGAAATCCCATTGTAAAAAAGAATTTGATCTTTGTTATATATTGAATAAGATTTCTCTGATTATCAATTTTTGCTCCTTGAAAATAATCTGAATCATACTACTGACTAGAAAATATGCTGAAACAAAGCGGATGAAAAATACCAATCAAAATAATATAAAATTGTATGTAACAAAAATTTTGGCTCCGTTTTTTTGTTGTTGTTGTTGTCAGTTGTATAACCAAACAGTTTTAATATAATTATGTATTATCATCACATATCTGTGATTCTGAAGGTTAAAACAATTCGTTAAAGGAAATTTAATAAATTTTCTTTAAAGTTATTTGATTTATTATATTTATTACTGTTAAAATTTGTCAATTTTTTCCCGTTATTTGATAAATCTGAGTATGTAAAGTGTTTTAGTTAATGTCTTGATGATATAGAAAGGATACATTTATTTTTCACTTCTGAATTTTTCTCCTTTGAATTATTTGGCTTAAATGCACTTTCATATTTGTGTACATCTTCTCTCTAGTTTATAATTTTTTTCCCTCCTTTCTTTTACTTACTAATCTAATCCTATTTCTAGAATTATCCATTTTACATATTTAATTGCTTTTTCTACTAACATCAATTCAGTTTCATAAAACTCATTTTCAGGTTAAGACCTGTAACTTCTAGTGTAATTGAAATAACATTAATGGTTACTAGATTATAGTAAATTTGTGTATGTGTGTATTGACTGCAGTAAGTGTTCTTTAATCAGGTATTCAATGGTTCATCATGTTCTGTAATCTAGCCCAACAAAACTGTTCACTCTCCAGATTATTTCTTGTGGATTTGCAAAAATTTGTGAACCCATAATAAGTCCATACTTGAGAATATGATAGAGTCATGAAAAGTGAAGTTAGTCTCATAAGAACAAGCCTCTGGTGCATTTAAAAAAATTTCTGAATTCAACAAAAATTATAACTCTACAGAAGTAATAAATTTTTATATAAGTCATAATGATTTTTTAGTGAAATATATCTGAATAATGCAGTAGTAACACAATATCAGATATTTTTTTAAACTGTAATGCTCTTTCTACCCATAGATTATTGTTGTATTATATTATATTATTTTTTCTTTTGTGCTGTTTTTTTATTTTAATGCAAGAATGTTAATTAAATTAATGAGTATTTGAATTTAATTTAGTTGTTGCTGGAACAAAACAAAATATTTTGTCATATATTTATATCACTTACACAGGTTCAGAATAAATGTGAATGCATTAAATACAGGTTTTAATTGTTTAAATTTTTACCTAGAGTGATTCATCTTTGGTACTCCTGTTAAAATTACATTGACATTCGATAATCTGGCAAAATCACCTGTCGGACATGGTCTCGAACATGCTAGATTAAAGAACACCAACTGCATTTATTTCTTCAACAAGCAGACAAAGTGTTTAATTAGTTGTAGATATTGGATGAAATTTTACTCTCTTTTATTAATTAAATCAATTAGTAACATAATTAGATGTTCATCCAACCTTTATAAATATCTATAAATGTTTAGTTGTAGCTATTGACTCATAAGTACTATTAATTTATATTTTATTTACGTAAGCTTAAATTTCTTTTTTACTTTTTTTTTTTTATGTAAATCCATGTTGTTAATATGCAGTTTAAATTCAATTTTAATTATGTTTAATGATATAAATTGGCTAGTTTAAGTCACAAAAACATGTAATTAAGTTCAAGTAAAGTACCATTCTCAAATGTCCGGTGTTATAATTTCAAGGGTTTGTGGCATTTTACTTTTCAATATTGTAATAATTATTTATAAAATTCTTTCAATGTAGAATGATTATTTAATATTTACATTAAGTTGTGTTTATATTTTGTTTGAGTCTACCTGTAAGATTTGTTTATTAGTGCTTCTCTGAGATACCACTTTGTCTGCAAAAAGTACATATGATATTTGTTCCACTTTTTTTTTAAAGTGCAATAAAATAAATAGGAATTATATGATTAAATAGCTTTTTTTCCCCCTAAATTTGTTTTTAAAATGATTTATATATTTTTCAGTGGTGATTGTCATCCTGTAGTGCTTTATTAGATTGGAACTGTCCATTTTTCAAGTAAGTTTGCTAATAATCACTCACTTTTAATATAAAATAAATGTTTCATTTATTTCGTCTCGAGTAAAATTAAATACATTTGCATGTTTATTTAAAATAAGGATTTTATTATTATTTTAATGAGTGAAGTAATACATGTTTTATTTTTCTATACTTTTGTAAATGTTGTATTGATTTATTCATATGTAGGTAAATTGTTCAGTGCTATATTCATACATTTTCTTTTTTGATTTTTAGATAAATATCCATCTTACATCTAGAGCATTTTGTTAGTTTTTAAGTACCTATAAAATTTTTAATTTTGTGGCATTAAAATGTTTTTAAATATTTAGATTATATAATTTTATCAAAAGTCTTCCATTGCAGATAATATTGAGTAATTGTGCATTATTTTTCACAATTGTTTCAATTTCATCTTTTCTTTCCAAATCATTTGGTTATGTACTTTTAATTTTACTCAGTGATGAGAACGTAGAAAGTTATCAAATTGTACATAATTGAGAGAAATAAAAATATATATGATACATAAATATTATAAAAATATTTTTTTAGTTACAAAACTTTTCTTAAATCCTTAATTTTATATAATAGAAAAGTCACTACTGAGCAACTGATAACTGTTTTTATTGATTTTTGTTTGTGTTTATGTACTGTAAATATATTTTTTAGATAGTAGGTAAATTCTTTTAAATTAGCATTTTTTTTTTTTTTTTTTTTTTTTCCCCTTCAAAATTCATGATGAAGTTTTGAAGCTTAATAATGACATGAAAAATTAATGTAGAGAATAGTCAAAAGTATATTCTTCAAAAAATTCAAATCTTTTTATCTGTAAAAATTAAATGCCTAGTCAGTGTTTCAGTAACTTTTAGTTAAAAATTTCATAACTATATGATAACCAAGCCTATTATAGAATGAAGTTTTGATCTAAATTTATAAATAAAAAAAATTTAGAAGCTTGTAAAATTTTAATAAAATTCTTGTCCTAGTATACTATTAATAAATTGGTTGGGGGGGGGGGGGCCTGTTGAGAGAAGAAAACTTCTTCCTCCACATTCTTTTACTTTCATATTCTGATCATTTATTTAAACTTTGGGAATTTTTACATCAAGTAAAAGTATCCTGGAGACCTTATTTTATCTTATAATATTTCCATTATCATTGAAGTGAAATTAAGATTAAAAACATGTGGAACCAGAATTTTAAAACATCAAATTGAAAGCTGATATATATCATACGTTGTTATAAGTATTCAAAAATTTGAAAAGTTTTTAAAAACTTTTATGTAAGATTTTTGTTAGAATTGATCTGCAAAATTTTTATATGGTAGTGAACTTGGATTTTATACAAAAATATTTTATATCCTAGTCACAAAACAGTAGTTAAATGCCTGACCGCTGCAGCTGTAGTAATCTTGGTCACAAGCTCATGACCTGCATAATTTCAATTAAGTCATGGATTTGAGTCCAATGCCACTAAATACCTGTTATGTTACAGAGCTGATGTACATTAAATTTGTGACTTTCAGTCCTCCCTGAGGCGCTTGTTATGAAAGTTTATAGAGGGAGGTTTTTCCAAGTATCATCTTTGCTTCTTGACTGAAGATCTAAATTAAGAAGTCTGTCACTATAGTCTTCGTATCGTTTCTAGGTTCAACATTACTAAAAAAAATTAATCAAATCTGTTAATTATTATCAAAACTATTTTAAGATAAATTCTATTAAGAGAATTTTGGTTTTCTTATACATAACATTTTTTGGACTAAGATTAGAGTTGATTTTTTTTATATGTATCTAATTTTACTAACCTAGATTATTGCAATGAAAATGTTACTTTACAATAAAATTATTTTATGTTAAAATGACATTTTGTAGATCACTATTTAGGAGGAAATAATTTTGGCTGTTTGAACTATTTCAAGGAACATGTTCTCTAATATAATGTAAAAACTGTTTTAAATTTTTGGGAATAAAATATGTGGAAATCTTAGTTCATTTCTAGAGTTTTATATCATTGATGAAGTTCATAAATTTCAGAGTATCCAATTTTAGGTGTACAAGTCCTCTCAGTATACATATTTTAAGTATTTATCAGAAGATTTAAATAGTTTATTATGAAAACTAATGTCATGCTATTTTAATATATGGATAATTAATACTTAATTAAGAAAAGTATATGAAATGTAACTTCTTTCACTGTTAAGTGTTTTTTTAAACAATGATTGAATAAGAACCCAATTAAATTAAGAATTTTGATGTAGTAATTTTTTCCTCAAAATTTTTATTTCTTATTTGCTACCATGAATATCTCTTTAAAACAAATTCAAATAATCCTATTCATTTCTTATCAATAATATCTACTGTACTTATAAATGTATATTAATTAACTCTGTATTAAATTAAACTTAAATCATCATCACTTTATAACTAATCATTTGACTCAATACATTATGAATTAAAAACAAGTATTTTTTTTTATATTTCCTTTATTTATTTGAAACAAATTAATGCAATTTAGGAGAAGTATTAGAATATTTCAATTAAAAAATAAATAAGTGGGGAAATTTAGCATTTGCTCTCTTGGCAGATGTTCAAGTATTTTTTCCACAAATAGCCTTGTTGCATTAGTTGCATACATATTTCGTCATTTTGCGTTTCTTTGATGATAAAGTACAATTTCTGCATTTGTTTGCTTAACATTTAGTCTTTCTTCTGTGAGTTTTCAATCTTTATTTTGATAATACTTCGTTAATATATGTGCTTTATCGCTATTAGATAATAAGTACAGCAAATCTCATATGTAACTAAAACTTTTCTCAAATAAATTAAATTGATTACCTTTGCTGCTACGTAAAATATTCAATCGAATGAATTCTGCTAACATACAATTAAAGATTGCATAATATCACCAAAAAATATAATCAATGTAACAAATCTTAAAAAGTTACAAGTATATAGTTGTGCTTATCACCTTCAGATAATTAATTTTACTAATTCTGAAGGTAGTACAGTGAGTGAGTTGGTGGAAACACAACAGAAAAATCTAGAATTTTTGAAACTGAAAGGGGTTGATATTCTATTAAATCAACAGGCTGTGGTAGCCTTGTGGTTAAGCATCAAACTTGCAGCCAGCGGTTTCGTTGAATCGTGAATTCAAGGCTTGGTGCCACTAAAGTCCCGCCGTGTAACCAGGGCTGCATGTTAAATCTGTTGTGGACCAAAGTCCTCTCGTAGGCATGGATGTTAATAAAACCAATGTATTAATTGAACATTTAGTTATCAAAGGTTGTTGTTTTTTTTTTAAAAAAGAAGTAATATTGCTGCTTTCTAATTTATATTACCTTTTAAATTCTGTTCTCATCAATATTTTTTAGCACATCAGTGTTTTGAATTACATTTCAAATTGCAAATATTTCAAATATATTGACACTGAATCGAATTGTTGAAATTTTGATATTATTTAAAACAATGATTAATAATTGTTAATTCTTAGTTATCTGTAAGTATTTTTATAGCTAAAAAAATAAACTTCAAGTGAAGTTTTGAATTTCAGGCTTCTGGCCCTTCCAGGTCTGTTTTTAAAAAAGTTAAGCCTATGCCCCTTTATTTGCTCTATTTTAAAGGAACTGAAATATAGTCTCCTCCTGATTCTGAAATACCTTTCCTATCAAAATGAATACCGCGTAAGTAAATAAGTGTTTCATTTCTACAGAAACTTTCTTATTTTTCTTTTGTATGAAATTTTATTAGTGTAGTTTTACCTTGCTACAAGCATGCAATTTATTACATTGTTATACTTATTCTCTCTCCTAACACCCTGCTTTTATTTTATTTTTAAAGGATGGGGCAGAGAATTCTGTATTAGTTCAGGTTTTTGTTTGAAAGAAATATTATGATTCAATTTAGAAAATTCACAATTAACACAATTTTTTCTTTTGCATTTTTCCTTTTGTATTGTTGCTTTTTTTTCGTTTTTAATTCTTATTATGTAAGAATTTTATTAATATAGGTTAGTGGATTGATTCTTTTTAACTATTGTATATTTAAAAGAAATGGAATTAGTTTTAATGTTACTTTTAATAATTATTATATTTTAGGTTTCAAGTAATGAAATATCAGTTTAATTTTAAAATTTCTGGTTTAAATGTAAATTGTTGCTGCTGACAATACTTTAATCATAAAGGTTATATAGGGAATGTGTAATTATTAGCTTGGTATGTGCTTATTTGTATATTTTATAAATTTTACAACCTCAAATATTTTTTCCTTATCCTTCATTGGAAAATTATGGTTACATGCTTACTTACATGCATTTTTTAAAGATAGTTTTTGCTTTATATACTGTATTGAATTATTCTTTTGTCTTTGGTTCTCATTGAATTTATTTTTGGATCATATATACTGGATAGTTTTGGGTAAAAGAAAACAATTATATTTAATTCTTATGGTGTAGATATAATGCTATCTGTGAAATTTACTTGTAAGTTGTTATATTATAAATATGTATATTAATTTTAAAAATTGGAAGACTGAAAATGAAAGAGAATTCTCATAACTGTTTAAAAGTTGGCTGCTTTTAACTATTTTAATTATTTGTTGATCAAGAATGACATAATGATTAGTTTTCAATTAAAGTTAATAAATCTGATTGATAAGTATGAAGAAAATAATTAGTTATTAGTTTAATCATTTGTCATGAATTTGTCCTTGGTTTTTTAGACTTCATCCAGTGTTTGAATTTTATTCACAATAAATCGAACAGGATATCTGATGAAAACCGTCTATGCATCACTCATTTTTCATTAGTATTGCAGTATATGTATAGCCAGATGGATTGTTATACTTTAATAGTGAAATGCATCAAATCATTATTCACATAAATTGAGAATTTTTAATGGTATTCATAACCATAATAATTGTTCTATAATTTATAAAGGGCAGGATGTGCAAAAGTTAAGAAAGAAGCCTTTGTATCTAAAAAGGTCATAGTTTCCTTTGCAAAAGATCAAATCAAATCCACATTGGGACATGTGCCATTAAATGCATATCCAATTTTATTTGGAATGAACTTAGCATAATCATTGACAGTCACTGATTGGTCATGGAACTCAAATTGCAGCTCTAAGAGTGATTATGAATATTGTATGGAATAATAAAGGATACTTACTGAAGATTAAATTTAACTCTACATGATATGACTGGAAAATTAGGCATTATTTGATGTGTTGACCCCCTCATCAAACTGTGACACAGAATTACAAGAGCTGCTACAATTTGGTGTCTATGAAATAAAATCTTAAATGTTACTTTGGCAGATGCCAATATCAAATTTTGTAATATTGTTTGAAAACCATGTAATATTATTTTAAGAAATAATATATTTCATCTTAAAACTTTTTTCAGTTATATATTAAATATTTTACTTTGAAATTTTTATTGAAACAACTTGTTTCTTTCGAACTTCATTTTTTTTTTTTTTTTTTTTTTTTTTTTTTTTTGTACATCATGTATTGTTTTGAATAAAATAGTCTTAAATATTAGTAATTTAAACTATATTTCATCATAAAATGAAAAAATGCAACTTAAGTTTTAAACTCTATGAATTCAAATATATATTTATATACATCTTAAAAATTATTTTAACATTTGAAAACTGGAATCGATCATTACAATTTAGTACTGTATGTACTGATTTTTATTAGTTTAAAATTAATTAGATAAAAATTCTCCTGGTGTATTTTGAATTATTTGGTTTATTCTTTATGTTCAATACATGTAGATATATATTGGGACAAATATAGAGAATGTTAAACAGAATTGTTGAGCTTGTTTCTCTTAATTATATTCATAGTAAATATTTTAAATCTGTAGTATATTTGGATTACTACATATTTATATTTCTATATATAATGAATTTTAGGGGTGTGTCATGTTTTTATAATTCATTTTTAGAAATCAGATAACCCTTTTCCCCCCTCTTAAAAATTAATAATTTACTTGCATGATGAGCAGCATGTGGTTTTGTTTATCTGTAGATAAATGTAGTCCATTTAAAATTCTTGTGTAGAATTATTTTCTATAAGTTTGATATTTTCTTTTTTTTTTTCATTGGAAATTTATTTTGGATTCTGCTTTGAGAATTAAATGGTGTTTTTGGTTTTCGTTTAAGTTGGTGCTTGGCTTTTTCCATTGCTGCTTTTGCAATTAAATGCAATCTGTATATTCCGAATATATTCACCAGTGTTGTTAATACTGTGTAATGCTTAATTTTAGCATGAATTCTATCCAAAAAGATCAACCTGATCCTGATGCCATCAAAATGTTTGTGGGACAAATTCCGCGTAACTGGGATGAAGCCGAACTGAGAAAACTTTTCGATGAATTTGGACCTGTCCATCAAATAAATGTATTAAGGGATAAAATGACTGGGCAAAGCAGGGGTATGTGCTGATGTTTTTCTTTCACTTTTCTTGCTTTCTTTCGACAAAATTTTGAATTTACAAGAAATGCTATCTAGCGAAAAAATTTAAATGCGGTGGACAGGTATCATTTAAAAAAAAAGTAGGATCTTAAACTAAAAAAAAATTTTTTTATTAAATATAATTCTTTTTGCGTTGTTTATTAAAACATACTTAATATTCGAGCTGTGGAATTGTAATATAATTTCTTCTTTCTAATACTTTTTACTGAGTGGATAAGTTAATTTCAGATTTCCAAATTTTTTATAGTCAGCAATTATTGAATTTAAAGAAGATTTGTTACTTTTTATAGTCTTATTATTTACCTTCAAATACATTGTTGTTGTTTTTTTTTAAAAAAATTTAATATTTTCTATTGTTGAAGTTTTAACAAATTATCTTGAAAGAGGAAAAGAAAAGATTATTTTTTAACCAAAAAAACAATATGTTTTACATTATATTATGAAGGAAATTGAACAGTTTTTAGGTGTATATTTGTGAATATATATTCATTTAAAAACTACAGATTTATGTCTCAAGGCTTTAAATGAATTGGCCAAATTTTAGATATTTTAAGTGGAAATCGTTTCGGGTAGAAACTTTTTTTTTTTTATCAAAATTCACCATGAACAGATTATATATGTAATTATTTATTTAATCATAAAACTTTTTCTTTTTGTGGGCATGACTTATTCCGATTTCTTCTGACTTGGAGAAAGGAGGGAGGATATAAACAGTGAAGTTTCTTAATTTATGAACTGATACTTTTGTTCAATTGTATAATATATTTCAACTGTAAAGTATTTGAATTCATATTCTGTCATATTTCATCATATTAACATGGCAGATTTGTATGCCATTTTTCTGTGTGATTTTTTTACATTAAATACTGAATAATATTCTGTTTCATTCTTGAAAGTATTGTTTATTGAATATTTTCAATATGAACTTTTTCAATTGAAAATTCTTTTTTTGTATATTTAAACTTGATATGGCTTACATAAGTTAAAATTATAAATAATATGAATAATAAATTATAAAAAATGTATTATATATAGAATTGCTATTATTTATAGCTTGTAAAATAGTTTACCAACTTTTTAATTGAATTTTAATAAATATAAATATTTTTTCCTTTGTAGGTTGTTGTTTTGTAACTTTTTATTGTCGTAAATCAGCAGTAGAAGCACAAAACGCTTTACATAACATTAAAACTTTACCAGGGGTAGGTATAATAAAATATCTCACTTCCTTCTGATATTAAATATATTTTTATACCTGTGTACTGTATTTTTTCAAATATTAGTTATTTAGTAACTATTAAAAGTAATTTCATACCATTGCTTATCAAATTAAAATCTTTGAAATTACATTTAGCATGAATTAGCTGTTTTTAAATGTTACATATATACACACACACACACATATTAATAGATAATTGGTTACTAGAATGTTCTCCTTCCAAAATAGCTATATGTATAAAATAAATTGGCTCCCATGCACAATATTAAAAATGTTATAGGCAAAATAAATGAATCTTTCTTTCATTTGATTTGTGTGTTTTTAAATTTCATTTGTATGTGAATTAAAAGTATGCAATTTGAAAAGCTTATAACCCTATAAAAGGTTGCCTAGTTTTTATGTTGAATAATTTCTCTTACTATTAATTTTTTTTATATATATGAAAAAAAATTTTATTTGTAACATATATAAAAAAAAAAATGTTAAGTAAGATTTGTGACTCTTTCACTCTCTTTTAATAATTTTTGTTATCATACTTCATAAGTAAGTAAAGTGTTTAGTTTTAAATTGTCATATTTTTGCTTAGAGTTGGCATGTATGTTACAGTAAATAAAAGTTGCTTTCTTATGTTATTGCTCTCCCCTCCCCATTGATTTTTTTCAAATGTTTCTTTTATTTTCAGATGCATCATCCAATACAAATGAAGCCCGCAGATAGCGAAAATAGGAATGGCAAGTCCTTATCATAAGAATTTTGTTTTGTTATGCACAATATGATTTTTCATTTTTGCATGATTTTTTTTTACCCTGTTAAGATATGTTCTTTAGTCCATTTCTTTCTTTTCACATTATTATTAGACTTTTATAATTATTTTTGTTTCTGCACTTGTGCCATTTGAAATTTTCTTAATTGATAAAAATGTATTCATAACATGATACAATGATGATGATGATTTCTGTAATATGTCTATTTAATGTTTATATACATGTGTGCTTTTAAAGAAATATACTGTTTTTAGTTTCTCATGAGTATTATAATAAGTAGTTAAACATCAAGTCTAATTTTATTGAAAAATATTAATAATGAAGAGGATTTACAAGTATTTTTTTCACTCTGGTATATGACTAAATATCTGCTTGCTTTAGAAATTTTATAAAAGATATATTAGAACAAATTCTGCAATATATTTGAATGAAAATTCTAAAGTTTTTTTTTTTTTTTTTAATTTAATTTTTAATATTATTTTGTCTAATATTATTCGATTATCTTCGCAAAAAAAATTTAATGTTTGCTTAAATTGTTGAGACTGAAAGGAAAATAAGTGTTTAAAAAGTAGTTAGTACAAATATATTTCAATTGAGATGTAGTAATATTGTGTAAATTATTGAAATCTAGAAGAAGAAAAAATGCATATAAAAAAATTTTTACTGCCAAAAATACAATTATACTCCTTTGATAAAGACCAACAGAATACATATAAATGACTAGGTGAATCTAGTATTATATAAAAAGACATAAAAGGTTGCAAATCCATCAAAAATTTTCCTTAGTTTAACTTTGAAATAATTATAAAATCTAGTTATAACATATTGCATGAATTTTGTAATCATTTTTAGAGCATGAAACCTTGTTGATTCATTAGTATAATTTTTTTAATGCTAACAAATTTAGTGTAAATCACAGTGAATATATATTTTGAATTAATAATAGATATGTTTAATTTTTTTTCTCTCTCTTTAACCTACAGAAAGGAAATTATTTGTTGGCATGTTGTCAAAAAAGTGCTCCGAAAATGATGTCAGGGTCATGTTTTCTTCTTTTGGACAAATTGAAGAATGTACTGTTTTAAGGGACATTAATGGACAAAGCAGGGGTAATACAGTGTTATCATTACAAAATTAATTTATCGATAAGATTAACACAGAATGTAGACAGAACTTCAAAATTTTGTACACATACATCAAAGATGTTCTAGTGACTTCCCTTGGTCACACGAACAACATCTAGGCGCTAGTCCATTTCACGCCAAACATTCTGAAGCATTTGTTTAACCACTGACGCAAGCACATTACCAATATATACTTTGAATTCTATTGTTTGGGCATGGAAAGCATGTACATCCTGTCTTTCACATAACCTCATAGATAGAAATCTCAGGGTGTCAAGTCAGCAGCCAAGAGCAGAAGACATTGTCAGCATTTCCACTGCGATCGATCCAATGCTTTGGAAGATGTTGGTTTAAAAATGTGCGAACCTCCATACTTTAGCATGGAGGTGCTTCATCTTGCTGAAAAATGTAATCTGGGGAATCAATATCTAGCTGTGGCATAAACTATACCTCAAATATGTAAATGCAAACATTTGATGTAACACTTCGCTCACAGATGAAAAAATGGCAGTACGATTTATGTGATGAAATTGCGTATAACAGATTAACTTTCACTGAGTCTCATTCATGTTCAATTACAGTGGAAGGGTTCTCCGTACTCCATATTTAAGTGTTGTACCGTTAACTTTCCTGCTTATATGAAAGGTTGATTCATCACTGAAAATGAGACAGTCAGCCATTGTTTCATCCTCCATGCTTTAACAGCTTAAATGTAATATAATTCATATGTTTGCCATAGTTTTCCTGTTTCAATTGCTGCTCAAGTTGAATTGTGTATGGTTTCATTTGCAGCCTCTTTCTGAGAACACACCATACCATTGTTTGTGGTATTTGTAACGCTCTATTGCCTTCATATGTCAATCTCCATGGGCTTCGTTTCTACATGCGGTGAATTCTTTCAACATTTTCCTCTGAAACACAGCCTTCTGCTACTTTTTCCTTTGCACAAACATCCAATGCCATCTGTGTATGTTGTTCACATTTGGAGGCTTTTGATTGTAATGTGGACAAAATCTTCTGTGCACTGTGATAACAGAATGACAACTGTTAATTTCTAACACGCAGAATGCGTTCATCACTTGATTTGACATTTTCATTAATGAGACGCCCACAACGAACTCCCGCATGCATAGGCTTGCACTTCACTGCGCCTTCGTAAAGAAATTTTGAAGTTCCGTCTGCATTCTGTGTTAATCTTATTAATAAATTCTTTTCCATTAAATAGTTATATCCATTTGTAATCTCTATATTCATTTTGAATTACCCATTATATGTAAGTAAAAATTGCTCATCTCAAAAGTAATGCATTAAAATATGTGTATTTTATGGTACTATGAATTCAAGCAAAAAAAGGAATCATTTCTTATTAATTATCTGTAACTGTTATCTACTGTAGTTCTTTAAATTTTCAGAAGCTTCATTCTAAATAAGAGAATGACTCAGAATGCTTCATTTTGAAATAATTCTGATTATGAATAAGGTATCATTCTTTTATTATTATGAATGCTTGGTTAAAAGATGCTCACTTGTTTGAAAAGCTTGCCAAAAGTGAATTGTGAGCTTTTTTAACTAGTTATCAATGAAATTAGTAAAAAAGAATTATTTATTTGAAAAATATGAAATATTTATAATATTGATTGTATTCTTTTAATTTAAAATTATTATAATGCAGTTTGCTTTCTTAATAGGATGTGCTTTTATAACGTATGCATCTCGGCAGTGTGCTATAAATGCCATAAAGGCTATGAACCATTCACAAACAATGGATGTGAGTATATTTGCATGAAAGTAATTTTATATTTTTGTAAAGTACTTTTTAAACAAGTTTAAAGAGCAGTTTTATTTATTATTACCGTCTTATTCACAAAATAAATCTTATATATATTGTATCAGTTAAATATTGGCCTTTGCATTTGTTTATATCTGGAGAAATTAAAATAACTTCTTGGATAAAGTCATTGATCTCTTTTTAGTAAAAATGCATAACTTATATATGATGTTCCAAGCTTATATTGCTTTTGATCTAAAAATGCAATCACTAAATTGTCAATAATTCGCGGAAATAAACTTCTTTAGAAATATATGACATGCAGAAGTTCAAATATTACAAGGTTTAATGACACATTACTCTCCTGCAATGGAGAATACAGTGTTAAGTCACATTTCCCAAAGCAAATTATGGCTCAAACCCTGAGTTTTTTATTAATTTGTATGGATATATTACATTTAAAATTCAGTATGCATTAATTCAGTAAGTTGATGAGTAGGAATTGGAATTGAAATGGCTCAGTACTCTACAGATTAAAAGCCATAGTTTAATTTTCATTGCAGATCATGTATTTAAAAAACTTGGGTGCTAGGATTAGAAAAATATTTTAATTTTATTTATGGATTAGCTTTAAAAATGATTGCAGTTGGTAATGGAGTCAGAAATTAACTATACTTTATATGTATGTGTTGTATATATATAGCTTTGTTTTTCATTAATTGTGAATTTTTTAGATGTGCTCAAAAATAGAAGTATTTTATTTCATATTTTTAGGGTTGCAGTAGCCCCCTTGTAGTGAAATTTGCAGATACTCAGAAAGATAAAGATTTGAAACGTCAACAGCAAATGATGTCAAATATTTGGAACATGAGTAGCTTTAGCAACATAGGTCTTAGTTCTCAATATATTGCTGCAGTAAGTATAAACATAAAACTTTTTTTTTTTTTTTGCTTTTAATATTGAATCTTATTTAACTTCTTATTAAATCATGAATCTTCTGAAAATATTAAATCCAACATACTATTATTTATATTGGTATTTAATTTATGATGTACAGATATAGATTAATATATTCTGTCTTTTGTTGCCTTTTTAGCAAACGCAAGCTGGTAGCTATGGAAATTTTACTAGTCTACCTCAACTAACTGGAGGTAAAATTTTTCATTTTTATATCTTAGTAGCTTAGTTAATAAGTTAAAAATGTATTTTTTAATTAATAAACTTTAAATATTTTCTTTTACAAGGAATAAATTCTTTGAATATGCAGCAACTTGCAGCTCTTGCAGCCGCCCAGTCACCTAATAATACCAATTCTGGTATGTAACTTTTAAATCTTTATTTAGCTTTAAGTAAAAAATTGCAATTTGGATAAAAAAAAATTTAAAGAAATGCATTTTATTGTTCTTTAAATTGTGGATAAAGTTCTATGAATATGCGCGTTTTAGAACATGCAATTTTTTAATTAATCCGTTACTTTTAAACTTCTGATTTTATGACTAGTATATGGATTTTTATGAGAAATTCTTAATTACATAACTACCTTGTAAATAATTCGTAAACATGCTCTTGAGACTCAGAAATACTATTAGATTACTTTTGAATTATTTTCTGTCGGCTTTCCCCCCCCCCCTCCCTTTATGAAAGGTATTTGTATGTTTTGTATAAAAAAATAAATGTATCATAAGTAGAAAAGTTGATTCAAATTCACTTTTTTCCCCCTTCATTGTCCTTGTTTGCAAATATGTGCTATTTTACTGTGATTTATTATAAAATATTGAGGAATATATTTTATTTATTGGATTTTTATATTAATTAAGAGCATTGTTCAATTCATTGCCCATCTCTTGAGTTGTAGTTATGATGTATATGAGTGAATGTGTATTAAAATACAGTGTTGTGCCTGTATATTTATTTACCTTGAAACTAGTGTGTGTTTCTTTTAAATATTAAAAATGTACTCTTTCCTGGATAAAGTTATTTATTTATTTATTTATTTATTTATTTTTTTTTTTTTGTTAACATTCGAGGCATTTCCAAATTGTATTACTTTATAGTTCTGAACTGTAAAAATTTAATTTAATTTCTGAATTTGTAATGTATGATTGTGTGGAAAAAAATGCCGTATTGTATCCATAATGTTTTTTCATCTAATTTTTTAGGGCTAAATGCTTTAGGCTTGCAAGGCATCGGTGGTGGTGGTGGACTAACGTTAAATTCAGGAAATCATACACCAGGTATAGAATCTTGTATAAAAATAATACTATTGATTAATGCCACTAAAAATTTTTAGACTTTGTATTTATCAATTTATTATTATAGTCAAAAATTGGGGTGATAAACATCTGATACGATTTTATAAATAAAAAAAAAATCTTAAACAATGTTCAATATAATGATACATGTGTGCATAAACTAAAACATTTATATAACTTAGTATCAATTGATATTTGTTAGATTAAAATTTTTATTTCTTTCCCATTTAGTGTAATAAATCACTTAAAAATATGACTTTTAATAATTTCAAATAGTGCCTATATATATATATATATATATATATATATTAATGTTCATTCATCTCTTAATTGGTATTGCATGTATTCAAATTGATGGTAAAATTAATGTGAAATCCATTTAGTAGTTCTGTTGATCCCAAGTGAATACCTTGGATAAGTAATAAATCAAATTAGTAAAAAAATAAAGAACACTTTTAATTTCATTGTATGTTCTATTTTAATGTTCAGGGTAATCAAAATAACAATACTTGTTTAAAAAATGTTTCATCTGTTGCAGAGAAAGGAAAACAACAAAATAGTAGATAAGAATCCAATATTCTGTTATTCACTTTGTGATTAGGAATATTAGACTTGATAGACTGCTCAACTGAATGCTTATGTTAATTTTATCTATTTAATCAATGTTTATAAAAAAAAAAACATTTGGTGTTGAGATTATTCTTTTGTGTGTCATGTTTAGAGCATTAATTGAAATTAAATATTATACATGAGTCATGATCAGAAAAAGATGTTTCTGTTCATGAAAACTAAATAAGATACTAAATTTCCCAATATATATAAATATATATTGCTAAAATGAAATTTTTCATGGTGTTACAAGTTTAAAATATTATTTGCAATGGTAAAAATCCATCATGGGCTTACCTTCTTTGGACAAGTATGGGCATCATGACCCTAAGGTACCCTAGTGATCTTTTTTTCCCCCCTCGTAGTGTTTACTGTGTTTTGTAAACACTGGGATGCATCCCAGGATACACTAATAATCCTTCTCTATTTTCAACCCTTGATAGCCTTCCCATCCTTCCTTTCAAATGTCTTGACTCTATCTACACCTTGTTTGGGGCTTCATAGCTCTTGTACCATTAAACTTCACCTATCACATTGCAATAGTATATCCTCTTGAGACCCAAGACCATATCCTTTGAACAATTTCCCCCTAATTTGAGATAAATCATCTAAAAAGTATTACAAAACATTATATACTACCAATTTTTTTAAATTTAAAAAAATACACAATTTTTGATCTGTCTATTATAATGGACAATTGGTCTCATTCTAGTAAAAACATGTGTTACTGATTAAATATGCAATATAATTTCATTATTCACACATCTAAAATTGTTCATTGACTATTTTTAACTTTAAAAAAAAATCTGTAAAAGTATAAAACTAAATTCAAACTGCTGGCATGCCTTCAATTGTTGCGTCCACCATTTTTAAATGCTTGTGGAACAAGGATTGTGCCAAATAATTTCAGGTTTTGCTGAATAGATGACAATACTGGACTGTCCTATATAATGGAGTGCCTGATCTTAGAATATAAAATTGTAAATTCTTTCTGTATATGTATAATAAAAATGTCCAATAGAGTGTGTGTATGTAGACTATTGGTCTCGAGGTTATATATTTGTTTATTTTATGTTTGATTTATATTGTAGCATATATATTAAGTGATTTGTATATGTTTATATTTAATATATTCATTAATTAGTTTTTAATCTGAAGTACTTTTTTTAGTTCCAAAATTATTTATGAAATTTGTTACATTTTTGCATATTAAATAGATGTGAATGCTGCTAACATACAGAGTTTGGCTGCTTTGGCTAGCTTAACATCCAATAACCCAGGTATGTTTTTCTTAATCTTCAGTAAATGTTTGTGTATATATATATATATATTGGTGTCATCATAACCATTATCTAGCCTTTCCAAAGCCAATTTAAGTGTTTTAAAATATATGTTATTTTTTATTCTGTAAACGTATTACTATATTTTAATATCTATTTTGTAGAATGATTGGTATATTAAATGAAAACTTCCCAAATTATTTTATTTCCAAAAAAAATGTATATATCTACTTTTATTTTATAAAGTTTTTTCATATTCTTTAGTTGCTAATAATTTATATTTTCCTATGTAGTTGGTATTAATTCAATGATGATGCAAAATTTAACGGCCTTAGCAGCAGCCAGTAGTAGTGGTGGTTCAACAGGAATTCATGGTCTGACCGCAACTGGTAAGTATTATGTTCAATATTCTCATTGTTTGTGCTTTGCTGTATTATTTAAAATTGATAAGTCACTCAAAAGGGAATTTAAACTTGTATTTTGTTTCTTAATATTGAAATAACTTGCTTTAAATTGTAATTGACTATGTAAAAGTTTTATGGTTAAATCAAATTTTTATAAATATTTGGTACATCTTGGCCAGATTTGACACCTACAACAGAAACTCCTACTAGTAAAATAATAAACTTATGAATAAATATTTAGAAATAGTTTCTAAACTTTTCAACTTTTAGATGTTATTAAGTTTATTAATGTACTTTGTGTGATAACTGCCCTGTATTTTAACATATAATTTTTTAAATAAATATTTGTCCAAGATCATGCTAAATTATAATGTGTAAAGACCATTTTCTGCCTGTCTTTTTATGTATTCTAAGATTATCATATATTTATAAATAATTTTTTAAAATCTTATTAGGCAATATGTCCGGTAGTACCTCTAGTGCCAGTTCACCTATGAGTGGGGTTGGTTCAGTGAGTCCTGTTACCAGCATGGCTTTAGGTTTAAATAATACATCGATTTCAAATATAGGAACATTTGCGGGAGTTAATGGGTAAGTAAGTTTTTAATTATACATTAATAAAAATGAAAAGAAAATCTTAATATACTTGACCAAGGTTCAAAATTATGAGGTCTCTTGCCACTAGGCCATGTATTGCTCTTCTAAGTGCAATGTTAGTAAACAATCAATTGGATCCATTATTTGTTTATGTCTATTTCTTTGAAAGTAGGGTAAATTTCAGATAAAATATAATACACCAAATGAGTAGAGTTACAGGTTAACTATCTCTTCTGAAAAGTTTCATGTTTGAAATACTTCACTAAGAGATGTTTACAATGAATTTAAAACATTATAGAGGGGTACGGAACATGGGATTTTAGGATCAATATGTTAAGACCAATGATCCTTTAGATTTTCTCTATCATTACAAGATTGTAAAAAAACAATCGTTTGAATTTTGATTTGCTCATTCAAACTCTTTTGGCTCTTGGGGAAGATGAGTTCTTCCAGTGCATGGATTGGCACTTCATTTCAGGATTTTAAATAGGAAAAACATGATTCTTCACGTTATTATCCTTACGATTAAGTTTGAGTCATTTTCAATGTAATTCAAAGTTAAAGTGTCAGTACAAACATTTTTGCAAGCTTCTTGTTCAAACATAAAGATTTCAGGTACCATTTTCGCATGTTAAAATTGTTTTGTAAAATTTGCTGTACTTTTTCTTTGTCAATTCCTACTTTCTTGACAACCACATGAATACTTAACTGATGGTCAGGTCGAACCAGATCGCTGGGTGGTTTTTATATCATTCAATTTTGGCATGGAGCTTTTGACCTGAGCATGAATCATCTTCAACGTCTTCTAGGCCATTTTGACAAAGCTTAAACCACTCAAAAACATTTGGATAAGCATTCATTGCATACACTTCTTTCAATAAATTATAAGTTTCTCAGTAGTGGTTTTTCCAAGTTTTGTGTGAAATTTCACAACAATTTATTGCTCTATTGTTACACTTATCATTTTCCCAGCAAAACAAAAAAGTGCAAATGAAGGCTACAATTATACAGATTTGTTTACAGAAGCAAGAGGCACTACATTCAAAAGAAAAGGTTTCTTGCTAAACATCTGTCAGTCACTGACATTTGATGCGTAAGTATTTATGTAGCAGTGTTAGTCTCGTTATTTAATAGTTTTTCAACTGTAATAATAGTCATAATGTCAGCATAAATTGGATGCTTTGAAGTTTGCAGTTGTAACTTATGAATAAACCACAAAAACAAAATAATTAAATTAATTTGTGGTGGAGAAAAATTTTACTCTGTAAGCAAGTTTAATTTGTTTAAAAAAAAAAGTATACTTGTAAGCATGAAATAGGACATCTAGCTAATAATAAACCTGTTGTTGAAACACATGCCAACCCATAAAGCTGTAAAAATATTCTATGCATATTGATACACAAATGCACCAAGAAAGGCAACTGTTAAAAGGCATGCAGTTTACTTTAAAAATCAAAATAAAAATGATAAAATATTTGTTGGTTTAACAAGATTCAGTGAAAAGTATTCAGAAATAATTTTAAAAACTGACTTTCAATGGGAACTAACTCGTTGAAGAACCACATGCTGCTCCAAGAGCCTTTTTTGGCCATTTTTGTTTCATACGTAAAGAAGATTTCATGATAAAAACTTTGAACTGCATCCATTTGTTAACATATAATGTTCATTAAAAATACATTCATAATATTAATTATATACTTTTTGTGTTGAATATATGTTAATTACAAAATGCTACAGTTTTAATAAATATTTTTGATCTTCACTTTTGAATTGATTAAGTTCTTAATTATCTGAAAATACAAGAATTTATAGCTAAGAGAATAAAGGATTTTGAATTCGGGAAACATTCTAATTGTGACAATCATGGAAAAATGGGGGGTGTTACACATGAATTCCTACCAGGCTCTAATTTTTTATGAAAATTTAAAACATATTCTTAATATCATAACTCTGACTTAACAATATTTTAATCATTATTTCTTTGTTTTGTACTGTGTCTGTCATATTTCTCCTGTGAATCCTTATCCAGAAATTTGACTTTCTTTTGACTCAACTCCATTTATGTAGAATTATCTGTTTTTCAGCTGATATTTTTTTTCTCTTTCGCTTTCCTTGTTTAAAAGTCCCCATATATTTAATGGTTGGTAATAATTTTAAAAATTTAATTAGAAAACCATTTTTAAAGTTTTCCTTTTTATTGTGCAATTAAAATTTGGAAGGGGGAGAGATCATATATTCATCACAAAAGAAAAAATTGTTGGGCTGACTTTTTTTAATCCCCACTTTTCATTTATTATTTTTTATTTATTTATATGTGTGTGTGTGTGTGTATCTGTTTAATATTTAATGTACTTCTTTGTTTAGGATTGGAAATATGACAAATTTAGGAGCAAATGGATCGAATCTTGATGCGCTAACCCAAGCTTACAGCGGTATTCAAGGAATTCAGCCCTTTACAAGTGAGCTTTACTACTACATGATGTAGTAGATTCTGTGCTATTGCTGCTTGTAAATTAGTAGCACAATGAAATTAAGGACTAATGCTTTTTTTTTTATTTATTATGCGCAGTATGCAAATTTTTCTATTTATATATCTATATATAAATGTGTATAAATGTTTTTGAATGAATAAAATCCTATGCAATAAAATAAATGGGTGATTTTTTTTCTTATTTTTTAAGCTTTTGATAATATATATATTAAGTTTTTTGATGGACATCCTATTCATAAATGCAATATAAAAAAAAATAAAACTACTGAACATCATTTAAATCACTCATTACTCAAAGAAAGTATTTTGTTCATTAGAACATGAGGTACTTAAAAAAAAAAAAAAATAAAAAATTTTGGGGGGAATTTTTTAAATTTATTTTTTTGTTGGGAAAAGCCCCCTTTTTCAAAATTTAATTTTTTTTTTTATTTTTTTTTTTTTTTTCATTATTATTATTTTAAAAACTTAAAGAATCTATTGAATTTTAAAACTATTTAAAATATATCTCAACCTTTGCAATGAACTTATTTTATTTTTTTACTATACTTATACTGTTTCTGACTTTAAATGTTTTTGTTGATATGTTAATTGGATCTCTAAAGTATAATATATAAAATGATTGTATATTATTTAAAAAATTTGTTGCATCATGATCTTTCTATCTCTTTTACTCATTTTATTTTAGAAACTATTCTTGCTTATTTTTATTCATATATGTATGTTTTTTCTTAAAATGTCATTTATTAGATTTATTAATTAGCTGCTTCTTTTATATTTACTTTTTGCATGTTCTAGTTCTTATTTACTTCACTATTACTTTAGGCTTCTAGTTTGAGTGTCTGTAAATGTTTTATGTTTGGATTTATTTTTCTGTTAAGAAATTGTTTCTCTAATAAGCTGAAATTTAATTTGAACAAAAGAGAATAAAAGGAGAAATTTTAATATTGTTAATAGATTTAATGAAATAATTCAAAATTCACAATTGTGAAGTTGTAATGTTTTAAATTTGTTCATATTATCTGTCAAGAAAACAATCTGTTTTTATCCATTTATATATTAATTAAAAGTAAAATAAAGAATAGAATATTTGAAATTATACTTATATAAACATTGATGAAGTTGATTTAAGATTTTTAAATAAGCTTTAATTTGTAATTTTTTTAAAAAAATTATTTAAAATAGAACAAATATCTATCTGGTTTATTCATGTGAGTGATAAATACATCTTTGACAAACAAAAATACTTTAAACCAAAAATACATTGTAGATGTCAACACATGTAAGATATAGATGAATTGTAAAAATTTTGGACCCCATTATTTTGAATGATTACATACAAAATGTGAATGGGGCTGAGGCTACAGAAAAAACAAAAGATAATGTAGCATTTTAATTTAGCAGTTGTGACAAATATTTTCATATTAAAGTGTTTAATAGATTTTTTTAAAAATATTGTTTTGAACATATTAAAATGATGAAAAATAGTGTGGTGTGTCACTATAACTTTTTTTTTTTTTTTTTTTTTTGTGGATTCTTGTTTTTATTTTACTGTTATCATATTGGCAGCCTTGAAATTTTTCTAAGGTTGTACTGTACGAAAAAAAAATTTCTTCATTTTCTTTTCTTTCGTGCTGATCTTTCCATGGAATTCATCCTTATTAAAATCAAATAAACTTTTTTTAACTTGATAATAAGCTGAGTTATTTTTGTTTTGATTGCTGTTTCATCTTGATCGAATATTACTTCTCAAAAGTTTGAATAAAAAAAAAATAATTAGATTAGGAAACTCCAGTTAAAATTTTATTTCTTAGGAATAATATAATTTTATTTTTGTTGATTTGGTTGATTTAATCAAGAGTATTATAAGGGTATAGTTAACAAGGTGATATCAATTAAATTTTGACAAGATCTTTTACTGTTTTTATAACATGCATTGAATGTTGCTGAAATTATTCCAGTAGTAAATTTCTTATTTCTTGTGACCAAAATTTTTTTAATATTAAAATATTTTGATATTAAATGGAAGAGTAAGAATGCATAACATTCTTTTATTTAGAAAGGTATTTTTTCTTAAAGTATCTGCTGTCCTAAGTAAGTAATTACATTGAATTGTTTATTCAAATTTTACGTTTTTTGGAGATTATTATGTATAATATGCCGTATTATTTTAAGGCATATCATGCACATATTCATTTAATTCATAATTTTTTAATATACCTAAGTAATATTCATTTTAAGTCAGATCTAGTTGCAGGAAAGAAAACAACTCTCAACCACTATATATTTTCAATTTTGAAAATATGTGTTAAAATGCTTGAAATGATTTTTTCTCCTTTCTAGGAGTGAATTTTGTTATCATTCATGTTGAAAAAATTGTCTTTAAAACTATTCAAATTATTTCAAATATTTCTTTTTAATTCATGAGAAATACTATTTAGTTTTCTCTTTCTCTCTCTCTCTGTATATATAGTTAGATAGATATAAACTTTATGCAATTCAATGCAATGATCGAATGAACATCAAGGGACACTTAAAAATTATACACTGAAGTCTTTTTGAAGAGTTTGTTTCAGAGATTTTTTTTTAGCTAATTGGAATCCATTATTATTCCTATCAACTGATAACCAATTTTTTATTGTAAAATTTCAATGTGGTGGTATTCAATCCCATTTATAGTAAAATAATGCAATGAGGTTTTTTTTTTTTTATGAATTACTTGTTTGTGTATTTGAAGTTTTTTATAATGTAAAGAATCTGAGATCTAAATCATGAATTTGTTTTTATTTATTGTAATAATTTTCTGTGAAAGAAGGTAGTCAGGTTTCTGCATGATTTGATTACAAATACCAAAGCTTAATGATATTTTGAAAAATTATGTTTGAGAGTTTATTAATGAACTTAAAAATTCAAAAGTTTATAAGTATAAAATTTTATGAGAGAGAGAACTTTACTGCTTAAAAGTGAACTGATGCCATATCTTAAAAAATATTTTACAGAATATTTTAAATGCTGTAATTTTTTTAATTTTGGTATTAGTTATCTTTTTGATATAATCAAGTATTTAAATATTGATGCAAATAAATAGAAAGATTAATGTAGTAGTTCATGAAAATTTATCAAATCTTTTAAACTATATTAAAATGTAAGGTGAACATATTAGATACCTTTTTTTAAGTCTGCTGCATTTCTAATAACTTTATTAGTATTCCATTTTTGTTGCTTAGAGCTTGGAAAATAAGTAAGTGGAGGAATGTTGTAATATTAGTGTGATTTTTGCTGTTGTAATTTTGTATTTCATTCGTCTTCTTCCTGTTGAATAACTTCTTATCTGTCTTATTATTTTTATCACCCTGCATGTTTAACACTTTTAACATGTATCAGTGTGACATCCCTCTTTGTTTCCCAATGTGTAAAATCTTCCTTGTTGTTCATTTTGAAATTGTGCTTGTATGTATCTTTTATAATCAATAGGATTTGGAAGAATTGATTGATCTGATTGTTTTGGAAAAAGTTATCCATTTGAGTGTTTTTCTTTTTTTTACACTTCCTTTAATTTCATTTTCAAATGAATAGACTAACTAGTCAGCTGTCTTCTTTTCCTTCCTCGTTTTCCATATTTGTCCTTAAATGTGCAGTTTTATTTATTTTGTGTTGTGAAACTTTTAAAAGTCGAAATGATTTGTTTTGTGTATTTAAGAATATCATTCTATTTGTAGTGAATAAATTTTCAATCCTGTTGAAAGTCTTACTAATTTGTTGATAGTTAGTTTAGAAGAATTCTATTCTCTTAATTCCTGGAGAATTTAGATGTCATCGAATTGAGTCATCATAAATAGATCAATTATTTGGAAGATATTGATCTAAGGTATCTCAAAATGAACAATAAGGTGAGGAATAATGAATTTGTAACATTTATGAAATGCTAGAGAATCTGTTATTCGTGTTGTTGTGTATATTCGTGATAAAACAATTTCTGAGACTTAGTTCAATTTGAAGAAACAGAATTATAATAAATTCTCTTTTTCTTTTCTCTTTTGTTCAAATATTTCTTTTGTATTTTGAGTTAAGGGCAATTTTGAATAGTTTATGTTAATATGTATGTTTTGTTTTATTTAAATATTGCTTGTTTTAAAATATTTTTAATTTTATCTGTTAAAGTATTGTATTATTTATTGGCTCTTTCATCATACCTTGACATTAAGTGCAACTTGTATTATTTATATATCAAACATCGTATTTTTGTTTTTAATGTCTCATGTTCATATTGATGTGAATGTTCTCTTTTTGTTACTTTTTGAGTGAAGAATATCTCCTATTTTCTATTCATAATTTTCAAGCTTTTTTCTTTACTAGCTTTCATTAAAAGAAATAATAACCCTTAACTCTAATGCATGATCTTTTTTCTTATGACCAACTTACTGCCAATAATATTAAAACCATTATGAATCGAGCATTTAACGGTTGCAATATTTTTATATTAAAATATTTTAATAATGTTTAGTTTTTTTTTATTATTATTATTTATTTATAATGTTGTAAGCTTTTTTTTTTTTTTTTTTTTTGCTCCATAACTTAACTTTTCTGAAACATTGCATATATAAATAGTTCAATAATCATATTAAAAAAATTTTAATGTATGTGTTAATTTTATAAGCTTTGTATAATTCTTATAAAAATGTGTTCTGGTGTAAGTATAAGTATGTAATGAAAACTTATGTATTTGTAATGATTAACACTATTTGTTAAAATTTTGTTAAATATGCTGTGTAAAACTGTTTAATAAAACTGATTTACAGGTACATTCCCTCCTGTTGGAATCCAGCAACCTCAAAGTTCTCCTGGAAAACAACTGGAAGGTATGTTATGGTGTGTATTTTAAAATACAAGATGTCCAACAACTTTCTTTGCACTTTTTTTAATTGTAAGATGCTTATGGTTTACAAATCTTGTATAGGTAAAATCAGTTCATTTTGATACAATTATTTTTTGTTATTCAAATAAGCTTGAAATATTATTTTTTCAGAAACATCTAAATAATAGAATTTAATTAAATTTTCTCTTAAGCTTTTTTGAGTCAAATTTTGCATAGTTAAAACATTAAACGCTTTTTATTATATGTGTTGATGTTAGGAGAGGAGGGTGCCTGCTTAGGTGTTGTCCTCATCACTTGATTGAGATTTAAGATTACAATGTCCATTGCCTATAGCACTTGTTGCTTCTAGTGCAACATTAATAAAACCAACCTTTTTTATTATAAAGATTGAAACTGTAAGGATAAGCCAAATCATCATGTGTATGTACTTGTCAGTTCAGTTATTGTTATCCAAATATTGAGGTTGGCATATTTTCTCTTTTCCAGTATTCAACAAATTTTTTTAGATTTATAAACTTTTCTTAGTGAAGAATGCTTGGCTGCAAATCATCATCTGTTGGTGAAAATGCAAACTTTTCAAGTATATTTAAATATAGAATGTAACAATTTATGGGGCATCTGATTCAATTTAATCTTCCAGCACACTTGCTTTGGATTTTAACACAAGTGGGTGGGCATCATATTATATAAGATAGCTACTCAGAAATTATATGAATCAATTAATATTATTAATTGACTTGTTAAGTAACAAAAAATGAATCATATTGTGGCAAAATAAAAATGAATCGTTTTTAAAAAAAAAATCATTTTGCTTTTTTTAAATACATTAGTCAAGTAAAAAAAAACATATGTTTCATTATAAAAACTTTCAATTTTTACATGTATGATGTTCTAAATATATGTTTAAAATCCAAAATAATTTTAATATTTATGAATATATTATCGAAGTAGTATATTTGTTCTATCACATTGAATGGAAGGTAACTTGTAAAAAACAATCTCTTGTAGCCCATCACTGCTCTTGTAATTTCTATCCCAGTATCATCATTTGAAAATAATTCATTCACATTGACATGATATCCTTTATATTATGTATATATATATATATATATATTCATTTCATGTATGATAATCCAAAATATGCCATTATTTCAAATCTTGGGGGTAACCAGGCAGTTTTTATAGCTTTAGTATTTGCTTTTTAGTGCTCAATATTTATTCATGCATTCAAAAATTTAGTCATGCATATTTAGAAGAATGATTTTTTTTAAAAAAAATCATATTTAACCTCTGTGTCCATATGTAAACTGAAATGTCACCTTTGAATGCTTGCTGGTCTATTCTATCATGTTGGGAGGGGGTGCAAGCTGGAATAGAAGTTACATTCAAATGTACTAGTTTCATTAGGAAAATGGAGTGTTTTGAAAACTATATTTGTTGTAAAGTTTACATATGTTTGCTTACTTGAAAGTTAAAGCAAAAGTTTATCTTTAGAATAAATTATTGTATTGCATATTTTGCTTTAAATCATGCAATATTTCCATTGCATTTTATTTGTGAATTTCTGTTTGATAATCTACTCTGCAGAAAATTTATTCTTTGGCTGTTTAAGTCATATTTTGGAACTTATTGGAAAAATCATTGGTATCCTTTATGATCAATTAAGAACTTAATTGTTTGAATAATCAATTTATTTCTCTATTGTATCACATTGGCTGAAGACCATAGATATAATGAAACCTTTGAATAAAAAATTATTAAACTTAGCATGTATTTTCAAGATATCATTTTTAAAAATCCATATTTGTATTTTTAAACCTGGTGGTCAAAATAATTAACCCACCAATTTTTTTGGTCGTGAGTTCCATCATGGAATGTTATTTTTAGCATATTGTTATATTTAAAAATATTTTTAATTTTTTATATTTAATCTAAAAAACTTTTGTTATTAAAACATATATGATTTGCTATCTTTTTTCATATTTATTTATTACTTATTTATTCATTGTGTATTTCATTCTTTTATTAATATATTAAGTTAGAGGAGAGTGGAAAAAAATTATTTAGATATCCAAACTATTCTTTGTAGATGTTGGTAGTGATTTTTGACTTTAACTGTCTTTATGAAGCATATCAAATAATTCCATGTAGTTTTCATGATATTTAAATATGTTAAGAAATTTGTTTGACATTGTTTGTATGCATTTTTTTCTGATGTAATAAAAATAAATTCATCAAAACCTTATTAAATGACATTAATTGGGACCAGAGCCAGTCCAAGGTAACAAAAATCCTGGTTAACAGGAGAAATGGAAGTGTGTATATATATACAAAAATCTCCTTCATATTGAACAAATCAAGCTTGAATAATATATATAGAAAATAAAGATGACCACTTTGAGAATAATTTAAAGTTGCTTTATTGTATTTTCCATGTAAACATTGTAGCACCATTTGCCATTTGTTGCTGGTGATAATAAATGTAATTAAGGTTTTGTTAATTTTTTATATATATTTGTTAAGCCCACCTCCTCTTTTATTTCATACATTCATAGTTATCAAAAGATTTCTGTAGAAGGGGGGGGGAATCAAAAATATGAAAACCTCCAGACCAAATTTGGCTATCTGGATGTTAATAGGATCCAACAAAGTTCCTGTATAGTTTTTCATTTCTTTTTGTGTTTGCTTTTAAATAATTCCTCATGTGACTTTAAATGAATGAGATATTTATTTTAAACAGGAAATTGGAAAATTTTATAATGTTTGAATAATTTTTTATATTTAGAACATACTTTGGTCAGTTTTATAGATCAAAGCTATCTGTTATATCCAGAAGTCAAAGATTTATATAGTTTTATTTTATTAAATATGGAATGGTATATTTACAGAGATAAGAATCAATTTTACTGCGAACTTGCTTTGTTAATGAGTATTTTAAAAAGCAGATTGAAAGGTAGCTTATAATTTCACTCAATTAATACATGAAAAAATAATACAGTAAAAAAAAACTAAAACTTAAAAACTAAATTGTTATAATTAAGAGTTGAAATAATGGTGAAATACTGACAAAATCAATTTAACTGTAATGATTTTTCCATATTGCTTCTTGGTTAGCATCTTTGCTTTTATCCAAACATCAGTTATGTGATTTATCCTTGATTATAACTTTCTCACTGTAGGAGAAAGGTTCCATTCTTTTTGAAGTAGGTTTAGACCTAAAAGTCATTGTTTTTTGTGTATTTGATGCAGTTGGGCAGCTCAGAGTTTAATAATGCTTTGAACATTTTGAGGAGTTATTGGTCAGAATTTTTTAAAACATTTTGTACAGTAATTACTGTTATCAGTTAATTAATTAAAAATGTTATTAATTCTTTCTTTCTTCAATCTTTTGCTTGTCAAGAAGGTTTTTTTTTAAAAAAAAAAATCCTGTAATCTGGTTTCAAAAAAATAGATAATTTTTACTTATACCTATCTTCAAATTGGTTGCAATGTGCTTTGAATAGAATGCTTTCAATCTATTAAATTACCACCCTCCTTACTTTGTTTAGTGTTTTCTGAAATTCCTTCCTATTGAACCCTCTTTCCCCCCCCCCCCACAAAAAAAGTATATTTCTTTGAATTTTATATTTTAAAAGTTCTTTATTTATTTTGAAAATATTGATAGTTAATGCTAGATCATTTTTAAAATGTATGCTTCTAAGATGAGAAGCATTTTCTAAGTGTTTTTTGTTTGAATGTAAGTAATATAATGAAGTACTGAATAATACATATAAGTGCTGAATAAACTTATATTGTTTGGATTAATATAAAATTACAAGAGGTCCATCTTGGTTTGAAAACAAATATCACCTCTGTGTTGAGAGGTGCTCAAATTAATGTTAGTTTACTTAAATTACTAATATGATTGAATAAAAATTCTTTGTCAAATGATTAATAAATTTCTTGAAATGAATTAATAAATAATTACTACACTGATGAATATTTTGCTGAATAAACACATGCTTAGAATGTGCTTTTATACAGATGATAATTTTTTTTTTTTTAAAGAATAAGATATATAAATTTATAATTGCCACTCTGTGTAACATCCTTACATGAAAGCTGGATTACAAGTGTCATCCTATAAACAAGCTCTACCAAACATTGATTTAGCTGAAAAACATTGTTGATTATGTATCTGATTATTTTATGTACAAGTCATGATGTGAATAGAATATTTAAATTTGTATTTTGTAAGCTCTAATAAAATTTTCTTGTTATTTTAGACATAAATTAATAAAAAAAAAAGTTGATTCAGATGACATTTTTAAGATTTTTTTGTATGGAAATAATCTTAACTCCTAAATTAATTCTATGAAATACTATGTATATATGTATGTATAAATTTTGAAAACAATAACATCTATAAATAAGCTTTGAAGAAGTGTGTATGTATGCGTATATATATATATACTAGCTGATACCCTCCCGCTCCGCTGGACAGACGATAATATAATATTTTGGATCCTATACGTAACATATTAAGAAAATTTTCAATTTTTAAAGCTTTAATGATAATCTAAATTTAAAATTTTAAAAAATTGATTGTCTTTAATAATAGTTATCATCGACATTCAAATATATCAGAAAAATAAAATATTTCAGTAAAAAGTCACCGCATATATATATAATATAGATAAAATTCAATCCGCCATATACATGTTACACCTAGTATTGCCAAAGATGAAACATTTTGTCAGAATATTCATCATGTGCTTAGCTTTCAAATGAAATGTTATTTGGTATTTTTCCATTCCGCACGCACAAATCTCACCAAGTAAACTTAATTGGTGACAATGCACAGTATACATATAAAAAAATATATTCCGTTGGGCAACGGTCATATCATTTTTGGCGATAAAGTCGCCAAAATAACATGACCGACGGATAAGAGTTGGATTAATGGATGAAAATTACATTTTGGATAAGAGCTCCATAAAATCCGTTCTTAGTGAGCGTCTACATCGCCAAATGAGTAACTATGGGAAATTTCGAGTCAGTCGGTTGTATAGTCTTTGAGATCTCGTGATGAGTCAGTCAGTGGTATTTCTCTTATATATATATAGATTGAAAATATTAATGTAGCTTAATTTATTTAAACAATAAATTTGTGTCACTGATGATAATAAGATTTGAATTTTGCGTGTCATTTTCAGTCTTCTGTCTCCCTCCTAACTACATAAAATTGTAATAATGATATATTTTTCTTCAAATTTTCAATGTGCTTTATAGTGTAAAAAGTATAAAATGTGGTATTGAACAGGTCTTATTTCTTGTGAAATACTCAAAAACATTGTTGTAACATATTTTGGATCTAAAATTTTACAAATCAATTCTCAATTTTTTAATTATCTTCTCCATTATAATTTAAATATTGAAGTGTTTTGACTCCTATATTTTTAGAAATCAATCCCTCAGATTAAACTAATATGTTAATAAATAATTTTAGATTTGCTTGAAATTATGATTAAAAAACTAACAATTGTCGAGGCTTTCTCGTTTAATTTTGTTAATTAATCTTAATTTGTTTTGCTTATTTATTTTTTTATGAATACTTTATCAATAAATCCCCTCCCCCCACCTTTTTTTATGTAAGCATTTTTGTCAATCCATGTTTTCTGTAGATAAAAGTTTCAGTCTAAAAAATGAATGCAAATTTAGTAGTTTTATTACCTGAGAAGTATAGTGATTATTTCTATGAATAATACTTGAGTATTTTGTTTTATTGTATTGCTTTATTTTATTACATTACTTTGATAGAAATTTGTGGCATTACCTTTCATTTTTATTGTTGTAGGGCCAGAAGGATCTAACCTATTTATATATCATTTGCCTCAAGAGTTTACAGATTCTGACTTAGCACAGACATTTTCCCCTTTTGGAAACGTAATTTCTGCTAAAGTGTTCATCGACAAACAGACTAACCTCAGCAAGTGCTTTGGTAAGTTTCTTGATGAATTTTAAAAATCTGTAAAATTTGAAATCTATATTATGAAAGACGAATTCATAGGAAGAATATTTTTGTTACGTAATGCACTTTGAAAAGTTTTACTTTTATAATATTTTAATCTTTTTAAAAAATGTTTAATTTTAATCCAAATGTAATTAATAATTACAATACTTTCTCCTTCAATTTTAAACAATTTGATTAAAATTAAGAATGCTTAACATGAAGTATTTTTTTCCCACCATAAAATTTTTTTAACAAGAATCTAATTAACGATGGATGCATTTTGGAGGGGGGGGGGATTTACTATGACTGCTAATTCTGAAAATAAATTTAGATTATTTTACCTATGTGTGTGTATGTATATATATATATAAAAACTTTATCTTTACCTTTCTTATCCCCAACATACACTATTATTAATTAATCTAGGAAAAGAATGTTTTTAAACAAGATACAAGGCCTATAATTTCTTATATTTGTTAGTAATTTTTGCCCCTAAAAGGTTTTCCTTATTTGAATGCATCCTTACCCACTAATTCAGAAGTAAAGGAACTCAGCTGATCTGATGCATAAACAGATGTTTTTAACACACAGCTCCACAACTGTGCTTTACCCCAATCCCTTTCTACTGCAGGCTCAAACCAGCAATAGAAACTCATTTGACAACCAAGGCACCTGCAAGATCCATTATCACCACCTCTTTTTATCTGCCTCTCTCCACTTTGTATATTTTGCATCTTCCAGATTAAAAATATAAACTCTCTATATTATCACTATCTCATCTAAAATTAAGATAATATAATCTTAAAAACAAATGAATATTAATGCAAAAAAAATCAATTAAAAACAGTACTCTCCCTCACCTATCAATTCCGATCTTTAGGTAGAGTGATAAGGTATAAAATATATATAAAATAAGAAAATTAAAAACATTATTTCTACTGTATAGCAATCTGATCTTTTCTATTCTTTCTTCCATCTCTCTTTTCATTCACTTATGTAAAATGAAATGTGTTAATGCACAAAAGTAAAATGCTTGTTTTACCTCCAAAAAATTTCATTTGGAAATCTTTTTACCCATACATATTAAACAGAATTCTTAATTTTTGCAAAATGTTTGATTTGTTTTTTACTATGAGAAAAGAACTCCATCTTGCAATCAATGTCTTGCACTTACATGTGTCTATTTCTTCATCACTAGAATCAGTCAAATCAGAGGGCCTCAGATGTTACTCTACAATTATAGTTTTAAAATCTTAAAATTGCATGCTCTTATCACCCACATTTGATTTTTGATTATCTCTTTTTAAAATCCAAGCATTCACTACACCAAGATCAAAGAAATGAAGAATTTTGACCATCTATTTCTTTGTACTTGTCTTAATTCTTTTATAACTGATCATCCTATCAATCAGACCAATTCCACCCATGTTGATATTATGTGCTCTTTTACTACTGCTGGTCTTGACACTTCAGTGTGTTTTTTCTCCTATTTTGACCAACATTTACATTTATCTTGTGACTATACTCCAAGTTTGGATGAACATTGCAATGTAGCATTTTTATCGTACCATTTTACAATGCATATTTCATCAGCCTGACAAACTGATGTATCAGGTGAATCTCTCTCCATTTTTGATATTTTTCCTTTTGTGTCACAAATAGAAAGCTCCTCATTCTCACTTAAACTATATGCATCTTATAATTCATTAGATATTAAAATTTCATGACACTTCTGCTAAAGTTCTTTGCCACTTCTGTTTCTTCAATATCAAAATCTGACACATCACTTTTCATTATTACTTCCAAAAATATTCGGCATCAAATAATTCTAATACAAATAAAACAAAAAAATTGTGCGACTAAAAGGGATATGTCTTGTTTCCATCCACACTTGGAAATTTTTATTTTAACAAAATCACATTATTTATAAGCTGACTTATTATATAGCATATACTTGAATTACTGAAGCCATGAGTGTAGGTTCTGTATTTAATTTGGACAGTTTGGGCCCAATCTCAATAAATTTTGTAACATAGGAAGGTCTATTAACTAATTTAACCATCAAATGTTAATACATTTGAGCTTTCCTTGACTTTTCTGCTAAAAAATACATATTATTTTTGTATGGCAAAAATTAGTGAATAAGATTATAATCAACTGGTTAAGACCCAATGTCCAATTAAATGGACATGGATGAAAACATAGCTGTTGTTTCAAAAGAATTCATGCGAGTACTGAAAAAGTGACTTAATTTTATTATTTAGTATGTAAAATTAAATATCAGTTGCTTTAGTATCAAAATACTATAGTGAAATATGGGGGAAATGAATTAAATTAGTATACTTGCCTTCAATCAGCTTTCTTCTTTTGGTAGACATTTTTAAATGATAATTAAAATATCCTCTTTTTTTTTTTTTTTTTTTTTTTTTTTTTTTTTTTTAAGTTTGGGTGTATAGACAGCAGCACCAAATGGTCCAGTATAATGGACTGTGGGATTTTAGGACTTAAAACTGTAATGATTTATTTTACATGGAAAATACAAATGTCCATTAGAATAGACGCTGGGTCTCGGAGACTACAGTCATATTGTTTGGTGCAACATAGGCATATCTGGTTCTTGCACAACTCAACCATCACTCACTCTATTTGCATCTCATTGGGTACTGATTCTCTATTGAATAAATTGAAGAGAACAAAAAAAAACTAATAATTTACAATCTGCAAAGTCTGTTTAAATTCATTTCTTTGTAATATTTTTATTTCTGCATATTTTTTAATGTGTTTTCACTTAAAGTTATTTTGTTCATTTTGCATTTCAAAAAGTATGTCTAATTTTCATATTTTAATGGCTTTTTCCATTATCTTGCTTATATTTGAATGCTTTAATTTAATTACACATGTTTGTAATGATCTGATCTCTTCTTTACATTTATAACTTAAATCATACGAGTGTTTTGTTTTAACAACCATGAAGAGTGTCTTGTAACCATGTTGTATATTTAAAAAAAAAAAACTTGTTCCATATTGATTTTTACCGATCAGGAACTGACATATATCTTCTTTCAAATCCCAGAATTGCTTAAGAACCTTGGAGCATTATGGCATATATCCATCGGTATTATATGACTGACTAGAATAATCAGTGTTACAGTTCACTTACAAATGCAGAGAATTGTCTCTGAATTAAAACTCAAAATTTTATAAAAAGAATGATTTTTTTTTATAAGTTGTAACACATGTTCCTGGTTCATCACCTCCGCACATAATAATTGTGGATGTATAATGCAATGTGAATGATGAACCTTGAATCCACCATAAATGTAACCCCTCCCATTTTTTGAAATGCAATAAAACCTCTGTTTTTTTCCTAATCATAAAAAGGAGCTGCAGAATTTAATTTTGATATAGGTATATTATATTTTTGCTTGTGGTCAAAAACACAATTTAATATATTTTATCCATTGTAAGTGCTGTGCATCAGTACTAGTTCCTCAACCATTATTAATTCCTCAAAAATGCTGAAATCCATCTCACACATTCTGTGTGTGGCTATTAAATGATGATACTGTTGCTGCTACAGAAGAAATACGTAGCACCAAATGGCAGCGACCAACAGCTGTTAAATGCAAAGCCTTCTCTCTTGAATGTGTGGCCACAGTAGCCTAGTGGTTAAGGTATTGGACTCACAGTCGGCAGTTTTCGTTGAGTCATGGTTTTGAGCCTTGATGTCACTAAAGACCAACCATGTAGCCAGGGTTGAAGCACGTTAAAACTGTAAGGACCCAAAGTCCTCCCGTTAGTGTGATGTGGAAGTTAGGAGAGGGGGGTGGCAGCTCAGGTGCCCCCCTCATTACTTGACCGAGGTTCAAAATTACGAGGTCAGTCGCAAATAGCCCTCGTGTTGCTTTTAGTGCGATGTTAATAAAACCAAACTAAATCTCATTCAAATACAGTGCCTCTTGCTTCTATGCAACGATTTCAACAAGCAAAATGTTTGTACTGACAATTGGAATGCCCCTGAAATTGACCCAAACTTATTGAAAAAGATGATAATGTGTGATAAATCAGGGTTTTTTACTTATGATCCTGAAACAAAGTGCCAATCCATGCTCTGGATGACCACATTTTATTCATCAAGAGCCAATAATGCCCAAAATGAGCAAATCAAAATTCAAAGCAATGATTCTCTTTTTTTTTTTTTTTTTTTTTTTTTTTCATTTAAATTAGTAAAATTAAGTACAATGGTGGTAATGCAAAGTGGAAAACAAATTTTATGCATAAAAATAGATTGATTCATGTAGGAATGGAGTAATATAATAAAATAATGCTGCTTCTTATAGAATAGTGAATTATGAATGTGCTTAGAATGGTGTAGATTTTTTGCTTTTAAAAACTGTGGTGAATTTAGTTTTCTGTAATGTTAATAAAAAAAAAGCATATAGATTTTTTTTTTTTTTTTTATATATATATATATATAAAGTTCCAAACTTGATGCATTTTACTGTGTTGATTGGGGTAGGGGGATAACTGATTCACCAGATCATCCAAACTGATAATTAATTTCTTGCCAGTTGCAAAGAGTTGGCAAACTAATTATTCAAAACAACATTCGCCATCAAGAATCTCTCTAGGTGGGTAGTGAACTAGTTAATATATTTGAATCCCATCAGTGAATAGTATATGTATTAATTTTTATTTCTATTTCGTTTTTTATCAATTGAGTAAAATGAAGAATAAATATTTCATGTCAAGAGATTTTGGAAATGCTTGTAATGTTCTCAAAAAATATTGAACAAACTGTTATAAAATATCTGAATAGTGCAAAATAATATTTATATATATAGTTATATTTTAAGGGGAACCATTTTTTTTTTTTTTTTTTAATTTGGTTTTTTTTTTTTTTTATATTGGAATATCTTTCCTTTTTTTTAAAAAAAAAAAAGTTTACCAGATTTTAATATGCATGAAAAATCATTTCGGAGATAAAAAAAAATTTTAAATAAGCGGGATCTAATTTTTTTTTTCCCAATATAGTTTAAAATTTTATTGTTTCTTGTTAATTATATGCATAATTTATATATGATACTACCTGTTTAGTTAGGACAATTGGTGACATGCGGCATGAATCTTTTCTAGCTGAGAATTTAATATAATGAGACCTGGCAGTTAGTTGATATATTATAAAGTAAATAGCATATATATATATATATATATATATATATATAATCTTAAACTGCCATATCTTCTACTTAGCCTTGGTTTGAAACAATAACAATTTATGATAATATGTCTTTCTTTCTTATATATTCCTTAGCCATATGCGTTTTAAAGAAACTTTTAATTAAAATTTGATTGAGGATGACCCTTAGTGAATTGTCTCTTGTACTCAAAATGTCAGAACAAGAAATTGAAGAATTTAACAATGAATTAACAATTTTAAAGGTAAAATAAGATGCCAAATTAAAATTAAAAAATGCTGTTAAAAAGCAAAAAACTCACAATACTAGTTCAGAGTCATAGGACCAACCAAATGCAAAATAGGAGTTTATAATTTAACTTAAAATTTCCTTAAATTAAACGAGAATGGTGGCCAGAGAGATATAAATGAATTCCTGTAGTTATAAGTTTTTTATAATACTATTTTAGCATCTTGGTTACATGACTTGCATACTCTCCTTTCATTTTGATTTGATATCAGAATCACAAATTTCATTTAAATTTAACTTCCTGCATTTCATATAATTTAAGATAAGTTTTACATCACTATCTGACAAATGTCAGTTAACCAAAAACCAATCCCATGATGCTTCCATAATTTAAAGGCAGTGTCTTGTTTTACTAAACCAGTAAACTTGGATGGTGTATAGAACTGGGAGATTCACTTCAGATTGAAATATCGAGCTTGAAAATTGTAGTCAACCATAAATAAGATTTTCTGAGAATATTTGCATTAAAAGGCAGGTGAAGTTCCAGCATTTATCTAAAACCCTCAATAAATAAATTCACATTTACAATAAGTATGAAATTCAAACATGGTTATTTTTAAAAAAAATCATACTATTAAAAAGGTTATAGTATAAATAATAGTCATTCTATTATTTTGGACTATTTCAGAGTATTGTAATCCCTTTAACCTTGTAACTAGTGATAAGAGTATAAAAAAATTCTAGCTTAAAATTTTAGTAATCAAAGTTAAAAAGCAAAAGTTTTAGAAATAACTGTTATAGTTATTATTTATATATGGAGTGATTACTTTTTTTTTCCTTCTTAAATTTATATTAAGTTACATTTTTTGATATATTTCGGAATAATGGGACCAAATAACAAAATATCAAATTTGCTCTTCCTTAAATTTTTCAGTTTTTAAAAGAATGTAATGATTTTTTGTTTAAAAAAAAAAAGTGTCACAATGTTACAATAGTGTAGTATAAAGTAGGGGACTTGGTACCTTTCGAAATTAAAAGTAGAACATTTTCACACACTTTTTCAGTGCATCATAAATCAATAACTTTTGCTCATTTTAATATGAAAATTTACTAGTTTTTATAATGAAATGTAAAGTTTAAAGTATTGAATCAATTTTTACTATTAAATTAATATTTTTTTAAAACAATGTGAAATATGCGCACAAAAATTTAAATAAATTAGCTTACCTTCTGTTACCCTCAAGATAACATTAGAAAGACATACATTAAAACCATCATTCTGATACTAAATTAAAGCTAAATAATGATCTTATTCTGTAAACATCAAATTTTAAATATTTATAACATTTAAAAAAAGTTATGGAATTTGGAATTAGTAACTTTTTTTCATTTATCATGCTATAAAATAAAATCTAATAATCTCATTAACAAAACTGAGGATCACAGAATGAAGATCTACAAGTACAAAACCCTTGTAAAATTTCAAAACTCGACATAACACATCGATCAATAACTCCCAAGTCTGACATTGAAAACAACATTTTTTTTTTGCAAAATTTTTTTTTATTCATCAACATAACACCTTTTGTTAATCACCTTTTAGGGAGATACAATCGTTCCAACACTTTTCCAAATCTTTTTTTTTTTTTTTCCGCAAGAAATCTTTTTTGTTGCCTTTAAATAGCGATAAACAGCTTTCTGAATCATCGACTTGTTGCTGTTTTTGTTCCATCGAAAGCAATCGCGGCACCCACTTGGAAAAAACCTTTTTCCTGGTCCGATCGACTTAAAATTTTGACACGTTTCAAGCAAAGGTTAGTACTCTAGAAAGACCTGGGTACTGGTTTACTACGAGCGCCATCTCTGGGTTAGTCTCGGGAGTTATTGATTGATGTGTTACAAAAGGTTTTTTTAATCCTGTGGGAAACTGAGAAAAAGTAGTTTGTTTACATTGCATTACAAAAAACAAGCCACTTTAAACATTTATATTTTTTGTTGCACAGGATGTAGTAATTATCACTTTTTGATGCAGTTTACTTTCAAATGCTCCTAACATAACACACTATTTTTGCAAAATCGAATTTTTGAAGGTGCAAAGGTACCAAGTCTCCTTAAATCTGAATATATTTCTAGCAGAATTGTATCTAAGGGAGAAATTCGTGTTTGGTGCTATTCTTAGTCATCATTATCTCTAATAATAATTTTTGAATGCTCAAAGAATGCAAATGCACTTGTATTATAACATTTTCAGGAAGTTATTTCTCCATTCCTTTTATTATTTCTGTTAATAACTTTATGTTAGCTATACAGATTTCTTTTACTTCACTGAAAACTGAATTTTTGTCCGTGGAATTTCAGCTATCATGCAAGACTGATGAAAGTTATTTGTTTTCGTAGGTTTTGTGAGCTATGATAACCCAAACAATGCCCAGGCTGCCATCCAGTCTATGAATGGGTTTCAAATTGGAATGAAACGATTAAAAGTGCAACTGAAACGTTCAAAGGACGCTAGCAAGCCATACTGAATGTTGATCAATAACCGAGCTTGCATGCAGATTTCCTACTGCAGATGTGTGTGTATATTCGAAGATTTTTATCCTGTCATTACTCTTTGTTTAAATATATGTTACAAAGTATATATTTCTGTTAAGAAAATATATTAATATTATCCTGAAGCATCCATGAAAAGGTTAATAGCATAATCATACAGCATTTTTTGTGAATACTATGTGGATATGTATTTCTGTTAGTATCGTTGTATGACATCATATCAAAGTCTGTTTTTATCCTGGTGAAGTAGAATTTGTATATTATTATTCCTCCCTGAAGAAAGAAATTATTAATGCATGTTTTTTTTAAGTCTAGAATGGTTATTAAACAAATCTTGTTTTTCGTGATGTCAGTTATTGTAAAAAATGATCATTTTTATTTGTTTTTATAGTGTTTTATGATGGTTGTGAAACAGCCACAAAAATATATAGTATATATATTTATATATTTAATATATTTTTAAACTGCTGATTAAATTTTGCTTGTTTATTTTTCTTTGTTAAGGAGGGAGGTAGTGATTAATGTTTAAAACGACCGTTCGTAATTTTTCATTTTTAGTAGTGTTTTTATGTAATGGTTGTGAAACAGATCTTTGTGGAAGCAATACATCTGTAGTGTAGTTTCTATAAGAGACAGTTAACTCTTTGGAAAATTGACAAAGTGCCTCGCCTCTCTATGAAGGTTGCTTCCTCGAATACTAGCATTTACATGGGAACGCCCAATATTGTTTATGGCTACTCCTCACTTGTTATTTCTTCCTCACTGTGACGAACTCCTGCAATCAATTTTCTATCCAGATCATGGATGCTTCGAGGGCTAATAATCGGTTCACCTATATTGCATTTTGTTTCATAGACTTGTAAATTTTTTGTGAGTAAAAAAAAAATTAATAACTTAGTATATGTATGTTGTATGGTATGTTCGGTTGCTTTGTTAATTTGTGTGCAGTATTATTTTATTTTAATGTAGTCTCATTGGTACTGTTAATTTGTTTTATAAGTGCACCAAAGTGAGGTGCGCCTTTATTTTTTTTTTGTGAAAAAGCATTTTTTTGGGAATTATTGGTTATGTGTAAAAGAGACTTAGTTTTAGCACACATATATCATTGTTTTGTTTTTACTTGATATATAAACGATTTGTATTCATAATCTCGTCCAATTGTACAGTTTCTAAATCGTGCAAAGTATATTATTAAAATAAAATAGGATTGACTGCTCACCGTTAAATCCGACCAAGACGCGATCTCTCGGTATCAGATGCAATTTTAATCTGTGAGGAAATTGTTGTGAACTGTCTCTCCTTTATCTGTGTAGAATTATATATCATTTTTTTGAGAAAAAAGTGGTTTATAGATATATAACTCTTATTGTAACCCAGTATTATGAGACTGCTCTGCATGGGCTCAGTGTTTTAAAAAAAAATATTAAAAAATTTTTTTGTGGACTTATTCTAGTCCAAGTTTGTCATCCGGTATGTGTTTCTTTGAGAGAAACCAAAGAAAAATTTGTAAAGCATGTATTTACTAATGTATTTGCCTTAATAATGTTTGGCACTAAAAGAAATTTATGTACCAGACAACAAAAAAAACCTTATATATGTCGATTTACTCGTGTGAAAAACATAGTGATTATTATTATTGTAATGAAAATTTGTCTATATGTAGTAATGTGGCTAAATGTCTTGTCATACAGCACATATTTTGCATGAAAACTATGCTCACTGTCAAACTGTCCTTATCTGGTGTCTTTGTCTGCTGCTTTGTGCACGATCTGTGTGTTTTATTGTCTGTCCTGTGACTTGCATCAGAGCTCATATTTTACATCACTCTGTGATTCGTGATAACTGCTGCCCAACTACAAAATGTGGGTGCCAAACGATTATTAAAATATAAAACGAAAAATAAGTGTTAATGATATTCTTAGCAAAAAAATGAATAAAGTGTGAAAATGTGTTTATTTAAAGAGAAACAACTATGCAAAATGTAGATGAAGAAAAATTGTCTTCTATGAGTTTTTCAGTGCATTGTAGGTGTAGATTAAGTTATTATTGAATTTTGTTTATGAAAAGCATTTAAAAATCTTTGTTTTGCTGTTTGTTGTTATGAAATTTTAACTGTTGTGTCATAATAGTGTTAAAAAACGGGTTTGCAGTACAGAATTTACTAATATGCTGTTGTGTAGCGTTGCTGTCCACTGTGTTTCATGTGACGCGTGATCACATTTCAGTGTAAGTGAACACCTTTTGTACACATATAGTATACTTTTTTAAAAATTTCACAGAAATTTCGTGATTTTTACTTAATGATTTGCTGTTCATTCTTTTACTTGATGGTAATTTGTTGTTGATTTTAAAAGATATATATATTTTGGTCATTTAAATAGCTCTGTGATAAGTGAAAGGTGAAGTACTTACTCTTTGAATCTGAGTTTGAGATTTTTTTAGTAAGTCTGTTTTCTGTCGAATTTATGAGAATGGCTTTCGTGCATTTGATGAGCAGTCTTGCATCTTTTTTGTTCTGGGTTGTAAAATTTATACAGACATTTAATTAATTTTCGCTTTTATTCGGGTTTTTTTATGAAGATGGGCTTCGTGAAAAAGGGTATCATTGAAGCTGCAGAAGGAGTTGCTGCCCATTTGCGGCTTTTGAGAACATATCGTCAACAGTATCCAAATTGCTGCAGCTATTACCTATTAGATTATAGGAAATGATGAAACAAATTTGTTAACTAAAATTTTTTATAATCTTTTGTTAAAAAAGAATGATTTAACAAATTATGCTGGAGTTTGGGAAATTTTCATTAATAAAACAAATAAGTAGTTTCTTCTTCTGTGTGTCTTTATTTTTGTCTACATTACATTTATTATTAACCTATAATGATTATAATTTAGCATGTTTTGACTAAATGTCATTATTAAATGAATTTTTTTTTAATTTGTATAAATTATTTATTTTTTGTTTATACATTCATATTATAAAACAATTTAGTTTTAATATTAACAATAGTAATTTGAATTATATTAATAATTTTACATAGATTTCTTGTGATACCATATCATTTTATAATTATAAAGCTTAACATAATTTAATGAAATAAAGTTTATAATTGGGTGTTTTTTGTAATCTTGAAAAAATGAAAATAAAAAATACTTGTCATATGCAGAAGAATTTTAATTCTAATATTTTTCTAATTCTGTTGAATAATCAATTTGTTCTTAAGCTAATATTCAGTTCAAATACGTAGAAATGAACTTTCAAAATAAGAAGCACTTTCTGTTCCCCTGAGAAACAGAAGAATGATTGTATTTCTTGCTTACAATACTATGCTTGTGATTATTTTTTTCCACATTAAAAACTTGATTTATATTACATTTGTGTACTTGATAACTTCTGTTTGGTTTATATATAAACCAAATTAAATGAATATATTATATAAACCAAATTGTGAATCTACAATGTTAAATTATGAGCATTATTCCCACATACAAAAAGTTCAAATAGTAAAATCTTTCTTCTTAATATCCCTTTTAGAAGAAATAAAACATTATACCATAACCTAAATTGAAAAAAAAAAATGGGGGGGGGAATGTATATCAATGAATTGCTTACTTCTAGAAAAGATTTGTAAGTGCAAAGCTAGTAATTTTTAATGATTAATATAAAATGGCGAATAATTGGAATTTAGGTTTGTTTAGGGTTAAAATTTCTTTCAAATTTTCAGGAATATTGATTTCTTTTATTTGATAAAATGAAACAGCCTCAGTGCTTGGAAAGCTTACAATTGTTTTCTTTCAAATAGAAACTTTTTGCGACCATACTAAAAATTTGAGGGTTTGATTGAGCAGTTTTACTGACACTATATTTTTTAAGAAAATTTTTATTTTTATGAAAGAAATATATGTATTACAGAAAAGGTTAAGAGTGTTTTTGATGATAAAATACTAAAATAACTGTGGTAAATGGAGAAATTCCAGATCTATATAAATTTGTCTTGAAATGTAATACTTATGAGTTTTAAAAACATGAAAATTTAGATAGAAGTTCCCAGGTTCCATTATTTTAATACATCTGAAAAGTGTGCAAGATATCAATTTTTATAAGTTTTAACTATATTTTATATTAAAGTGGTAAAAAGTTACTGCACAAAATGATTTTTTTTTTTTTTTTTTTTCCTTTTATGTTTTATAAAGATAACTATTCCTCTAAATGTAAATAAAGAATATTTACAAAAAAATGTATTCATTTTAACACAAATGGCAAACTCCATATAGCTTAGTGGATGTAACAAAGTTGTGGTTACCATTAGTTAGAAGATTCTACTAACAAAGACTGTCCTACAGCAGAAACTCGGAAAGTTCTAAAGCTTGTGCAAGGTGCTAGCTCAAGTGTAGGTTCATCCTAGCTTGTTTCAAAATTTTAAGGCATGTTGACTGCATCCTTTTGAGTCAAGCAAAATAAGACAACTGAAAATATACTGGGAACAACAACGTTATTTTATGTATTTAAAAATATGTTCTCCCCACCACCATATTGAATTTCTTTAGAACTGATTATTTAAGGTAATAAATGGTCTTGCTAAAAAAAAAAAAAAGTTTTTTGTTAAGAAATTTTGTTTTATACATATTATAGATTTTAAAAAGAATTATTATAGAGTTCATAACATTTTTTGAATATTACATAGTTGTTCTAATTTTAAAATAACATTATCTTGAACAATAGTAATTTGAGTATTTTGGCTCAATGAAAAGTTTATGTAATTTTTTTGAGTCATATTATAACACATCAATCAATAACTCCCGAGACTAACATTGAAAACAACATTTTTTTTGCAAAATTTTTTTTTATTCATCAACATAACACCTTTTGTTAATCACCTTTTAGGGTGATACAATCGTTCCAACGCTTTTCCGAATTTTTTTTTTTTTTTTTTCGCAAGAAATCTTTTTTTTTGCGAGTAAATAGCGATAAACAGCTTTCTGAATCATCGACTCGTTGCTGTTTTTGTTCCATCGAAAGCAATCGCGGCACCCACTTGGAAAAAACCTTTTTCACTTCACTTCAAAAAACCTTTTTCCTGGTCCGATCGACTTAAAATTTTGACACGTTTCAAGCACAGGTTAGTACTCTAGAAAGACCTGGTTACTGGTTTACTACGAGCGCCATCTCTGGGTTAGTCTCGGGAGTTATTGATCGATGTGTTATAAGTAACTCTTGTGAATTACCCAATACACATAATTTTGGGAACCACTTCACATAAATTGAAAAAAGTGAATTGCTTTAAAACCTTGAAATTCTTAGTAGTAGGAATTTGAAATATTGAATTGTTGTGTTTAGGAAAAATTAAAATTTTAACTAATTTGTTACTATGAAAAGTAGTTTTCCTCCTTAAAATACATATTTTATATGTCTTCAGGTATATAATTTCATTCTTATAAATGATAGTAAAATGCTAATGTGGAGGTGTATGTCACCTTAATAGAAGATCGATGGCACTTGATTAACATATAAAATCATTAGGAGATATTTTCTAAAATGAGTAGCAAAATATGTGCACAATTAGCTCTGTGTATGTTTGATATATTTTTACCATGCAAAATTAAAAATCTCCCAATGCGTTGGATAATTTTGTACATAGCAAGAGTGGTGTACAGAAAATGTAGATAATTACAATATTGCTAAGAAAAATCTTATAATAGATATTCATTTTAAAAATTTCAGGTTCTTAGATTATTCACCTTTCTTAGAGAGCAAAAATCATACCGATGATACTCGTAATTTTCTATTTATAAAGAAATATGAAAACCACAACACTGTTGTCGTTTATTAAATTCTTCTCTCAATGTTTTGTGGTTTCTGAAATTTCATCAGTGTAAGGAATTTTTATAATAGATATCGATAGATAGTTTTCCAAAATATGATGAAATATTTTAAAACTAAATTTCATCGTCTGGGAGCTACCAGTGATAAAATTTTGTATTAGTGGTGATATCGAATAATTATATTATTAAATTCTCATGATTCTCAGAAGTCATGCCAAAGAAATTCTATTGTTTTAATACAACAAATTTTAGAACTTCAGGAACTGTTATTATTTTTACTTTTATTTCTGAATACATTTAATTTCTCTATAACGTTTCTTGAAATTTAATAAAATACAGATATCACATCTTCATTATTGTATTTTTATTTGGTAATAAATTTACTATAGTCTTAAACTTAAAAATATATCTCCTTAATGATCTCTTTTATGGTGCATCTCATAAATATAAACCATCGACTTTTACGAATGATAGCCCAATAATTTGATAAACAGGAGAAAAATAATCAAAGCAAGAACCCACAATAGCAATTTATTGTACTCGTATATTATAAAAATTTCAGAATGGTTGATGAAATAAAATAAAGTTCAACAAATAAAACTAAAATAAAACAAATACATTGTCCATGAATAACAATGGATAAATATTATTCAAATTACATCCACATTTTGTAACCTTTGTTTTCTAATTAATTTTAATACACTAACAGACATGCTTTGAAATTTGGTTTTCTACTAATTAGATTTTAAATGGAACAATTTCGGTTTATTTGATGTAACTTCTACAGGGAATCAATTTTGGTTTATATTGTTTATTGAACTCCTCCAGGGCAGAAAATTGGCATCCATAGGCCAACACACCTAGTGATAAAACCTCCTATAGATTTTGAATCATGCTCTATCAGGGTTAATAGATGGTCAATTCATATTGGTAATTTGATATTATTTGAAACCGAACTTCATTTTATCTAAATTGTATAAAATGTTTTCCTGCTGGATTATCCAGTTATGACCTCCCTGAGATTTTCCAAATGTGAGCAAATGAGTGCACACTAATAATCTTTTGAACATTGATGACTTTGAAGGAAACAAATGTCAGTTGTGCCTTTGAAGCAGAATGCGCCCCAAGCCATGACAGAACGACTTCCTAGTAGCAAGTTAACCCTTTCGGGGTGCACGTACCAAATACGCGTCATGAGAATGAGTTGAAGGGCAGAACAATACGTATTCACATTCTAAGGTGGAACGTTTTCTAAATATCTCTAGATATCCTCTTATGTCCATTACTTTTGAACTGAATAGTAGTTTTAAGATCTTGACCATCAGTTTGATCGCAGTCTGTCTAATTCAGTATTTGCTCACCAGCTGTTGCAGGGGAGGAAGAAAACAATGTCAACAAATTGAACTCGTCTTTGAACTTCCATGTAATATATTCATTTCTGTTCACCAAATGTTTTTATGGTTTTGCTATGTTTTTCTTACTTTAGAACAGTTCTGTCGGTACTATTTTGACTTTGGTGCCTTTAGTGTGTTTCTTCT